>SJYC01149734.1:0-13529 GCA_006408675.1 Madoqua kirkii | reverse complement strand
GGGGTGGGGGGGTGGGGGGAGGGATCTGACTTTCCCAGATGTTCTTAATTTAGGGTGAGCATGGGCCTGTTTCCCTGAGGCAGTCTCAGTTTAGGCTTCTTATCCCAGGAACTATGGAAAGTGCGTTCTTCAGTCCCCAGAGTATTCAGTAATGGGCAATACATTGCTCTGTTACCCTCCCTAAAGTGTTAGTAGTAGCTCTGCTGCTGCTAAGCTGCTTCAGTCGTGTCTGACTCTGTGCGGCCCCACAGAGGGCAGCCCACCAGGCTCTGCTGTCCCTGGGATTCTCCAGGCAAGAACACTGGAGTGGGTTGCCATTTCCTTCTCTGATACATGAAAGTGAAAAGAGAAAGTGAAGTCATTCAGTCGTGTCCAACTCTTTGTGACTTCATGGACTACAGCCCACCAGGCTCCTCCATCCATGGAATTTTCCAGGCAAGAGTATGGAGTGGGGTGCCATTGCCCAGTCGTGTCCAGCTCTTTGCAACCCCATGGACTGTAGCATGTCAGACTCCTCTGTGTCCATGGGATTTTCCTGGCAAGAATACTGGAGTGGCTAGCCATTCCCTTCTGAAGGGGATCTTCCTGACCCAGGCATCAAACCCAGGTCTCCCATACTGCAGACAGATCCTTTACTGTCTGAGCCACCAGGGAAGTCCAGATGGTAAATCCCTCCCTAAATTCATCTATATATCCTTTAAGTTAGTTTCTTCCCTAAAGGGAGATAGCAGTGACACAGTTACATCTTATCTTCTAGACTTTACCCCATGTAGATGTATTGGCATATTGTCTATTTTGTGAACCCATCCACTGTATCATCTGGAATTCAAGAACCATTATTATGAATAATCCTTATACCCTTCACTACCTCCCTGAAACTGAAAGCACAGCTGTCTGCTGAGAATACTTCCTTCTACAGCTTACTCAAGTGGTGGCTACTTTACACTTTCACTTGGATGCCCAACAGAAATCTCAAACTAGCACATCTAAAGATGAAGTCCTGACCTTACTCTTAAGTGTATCCTCCTACAGTCCTTTCCTTCTAAGGCTCAGTCCACAACTTCAGAGATGCCATTTCTATAATCCTTATACCCTTCACTACCTCCCTGAAACTGAAAGCACAGCTGTCTGCTGAGAATACTTCCTTCTACAGCTTACTCAAGTGGTGGCTACTTTACACTTTCACTTGGATGCCCAACAGAAATCTCAAACTAGCACATCTAAAGATGAAGTCCTGACCTTACTCTTAAGTGTATCCTCCTACAGTCCTTTCCTTCTAAGGCTCAGTCCACAACTTCAGAGATGCCATTTCTCCTCAATTTCTCATTTATACTCCATTCAACTTATTGATCAATCATTTGCAAACAATTTTCAAACATATTCAGAGTCTGAGCATTTCTTGCCATCTTCTCTACTACCACTCTGGTACCAGCTATAAGCTCTTTCTCAGCTTTCTGCAGTCTCTCTCTAACGGATCTCCTTCCTTTCACTCTTGCTGTTTAGAATACTGTCAACACAGTAGCCAGAGTGAGCCTACTTTAAAGCATGTCACATCTCAGCCCCAATACCTGAAACAGCTCCTCATTTCACTGAGAATAACTGCTGATTTCCTTTAAAAAATGTCATATAACCCTTCCACTTGCTTCCTGACCTATATTCCATTTCTCTCCTCTTTCCCAATTCAATCATGGGCACATGGACACATAACTTTAAACTCTTTAAACGGATATTACTCTCCCTGTTGTGCTGGGCCTTGGATATTCACAGAACCAGCTATTTACCTATTTTTGGTCAATTGTTACTCAATGAGGCTTACCCAGATGACACTACTTAAAAATAGCTCTTCAAGACTACTCTTAATCTCTCTTATTTTGCACGGTAATCGCTTATGGTGATTATCCAAAAAAAATATTCAGGTCCTAATGACTAGAACCTCTGAATGTTATCTAACATGACCAACGGACCTTTTCAGATGTAATGAAACTACAGAGATTGAGACAGGAATATTATCCTGTGTTATTTATATTAACCAGGCTCTATAATGCCATTACATATGCACTTAAAAGAGGAGAAAGAGACTGAATACAAAAAAGGAGAAAGAGATTGTTGATGAAAGAAGGAGATTGGGGCAACAGGGCGAACAGGTCATGAGTCAGACTGCAGGTAACCTCCAGAAGTTACAACAGACCAGGAAATAGTGTTCCCCCAAGAGTTCTGCTGATGCTTTGACTTCAGTGCTCTGAAAGTGGTTTCAGACATCTGTCCTGCAGGACTGTAAGAGACTAAATCTGTGTTGTTTTAAGCCACCAAATTTGTGTTTAATAGCTATAGTAGCCACAGGAAACTGTCACATAACCTAAGATATAATTTACTTTTGGTTTCTTTTTATTGATTTCCTTTCCTGTACTAGAATGTTCCAAGAAGGCATCTTGTGCACAGGGATAGCCCTGTTTATTAGAAAGGGATTACACAAAGCAGCTGCTCAATAAATGTTGAAGGAATCTGTTAGAATCCCAGTGATTAAAAATATGATATATCCCTCATCTTAATCTGTGTGTAAAATGTCCAACCATGTATTTATTTGTCATGTTTTTTAAGTGCACTTATTCTTCTATCACTAAACATATTGTGGGCCTCCTTAAGTTTAGTTACCTTGCAAGTCAAGCTAAAGATTTAAAAATTTTAACACACCTAAATCTATAATTTTGTTTGAATTATTTTAAATTTAATAACATTTCTTTTAATTGGCATCACTGCTTTAATTTTTATAGTTCTCAATTATTTAAATAAAACATTCTTATGATTATATCTTGCTGGTAGTGGTGGTTTAGCCTCTAAGTCTTGTCAAATTCTTGTGACCCCCATGGAATGAACTGTAGCCCACCAGGCTCCTCTGTCCATGGGATTTCCCAGGCAAGAATACTGGAGTGGGTTGCCATTTTCCTTTGGAATCTGTTAGAATCCCAGTGATTAAAAATATGATATATCCCTCATCTTAATCTGTGTGTAAAATGTCCAACCATGTATTTCTTTGTTGTCATGTTTTTTATTTAAGTGCACTTATTCTTTTATCACTAAACATATTGTGGGCCTCCTTAAGTTTAGTTACCTTGCAAGTCAAGCTAAAGATTTAAAAATTTTAACACACCTAAATCTATAATTTTGTTTGAATTATTTTAAATTTAATAACATTTCTTTTAATTGGCATCACTGCTTTAATTTTTATAGTTCTCAATTATTTAAATAAAACATTCTTATGATTATATCTTGCTGGTAGTGGTGGTTTAGCCTCTAAGTCTTGTCAAATTCTTGTGACCCCCATGGAATGAACTGTAGCCCACCAGGCTCCTCTGTCCATGGGATTTCCCAGGCAAGAATACTGGAGTGGGTTGCCATTTTCCTTCTCCAAGGGATCTTCCCAACTCAGGAACTGAACCCAGGTCTCCTGCATTGCATGTGGATTCTTTACTGACTGGGTTACTAGGAATCCAAATCTTACTAGGAGGCCAAAGCAACATACTTAAGGAAGGCTGCTGTAGTTGAAATATCAGGTAGGGACACCAGAGTCCACCTAGTTACTGCCTTAGGATACCCACTAGACTTTCAGCTGTAAACCTCAGGCATTTACGAGGACTCTGAAAATCTGCGGAAGAACTTTTAAATCCCCTGAAACAAACACTAATGATCAGTTGAATATTTTTCTATAAATATAATACTGTTTAAGATAAACCCTTGATTGGAAAAAAATGACATTATGAATAGTACTTATATTTTAGAATATTATCATGTAATGTTAACTACACTGAAATTCAAATATATATACTAAAGACAATCTGTATTGATTTTGAAAAATAGCCTTTCTATAGAGTCCTTAATCAAATGTTCACAACTATTTGGCAGAAGTAATGAAATATATAGCCATAACTCTCAAGCTTTAGTAGAGCTACTAATTAATTTTGTACTTTTCAGGGCATTGTTTTTCTGAAGACTTTATTTCAAACTATAGATGGAGAGAAAGGAAGCTATTTGGATTTGAGAGTCCAAATGATTTACATGAATTCTTTGATGTCTGACTTAATCTCCTCTGAAAATTAAACAATTCATTTGTATTTTTATTTTCCTACTCTCTTCATGTGGTTCTTAACCCAAACTTTCTTTCTTTGAACCTGCTGCTAAACATCACAACCTAAATCAGCTTATATAATATCCCATTTTCCTTATATGTGACATCATTGTCTATTTTGAAGAAAATACAATATGCTTAATGAGGAAAAATTTTAACAACATTGCAACATAAACTATAGCACTTATAAATTGCTGATTTTCATTTTATAGTGGAAAGAACACATTTTGAGAATGTTCAGTCCAGTTTTTAAATCCAGCTGCACTTCTTATTAGTTATTTAGTCTCAAAAAAGTGTCTAAACTCCCCTAATCTCTAGCTTTAGCAATTATTCTACAAAACCATAAACTTTCTGAGACCATAAATTAAACTTTTTTTTAAAAGTAGTGCCATAGCTCTTTCCCTGCAATACATACAGAGACATCCTATTGCACACATGTGAGTGTGTGTGAGATGGATAGATAAATGGATGGATGGATGGTTTACTGGGGAGTTAATGATAGAGAGCAGGCTGCGGAAGTGAGGAAAGTGACATAAAGCAGGCAATTCACCGTTGAGTTGGTTGCTGCTGAGGATAACTGAGGTTCAGTCATGCCAAGAGATTCTAAAAAGCCAGAATGGCTTATGCAAGGGAACAAAAAGTGAAAAATTGATCCCTGGCTCCCAAGCCCCATTGGTCGAGGGTTATTCATGAGATAATGAACAATCCTACATTTTCACATTGCACAGGCATGAGTGTAAGACACCCATGGCTGCTGAGATGTAAGTAGTTGTTAGGCCATACCATCTCAAACCTGGTTGCCATTAAAAGAAAAATAAAGAATTAATTTGGACTCTGTAGAGGTTAGGTGGGGCACAAAAGGCATCTGTTATAACAGAGAATATCCAGGATCTGGTGCATATTTGGGCACTTAATAGTCCTAAGACATTTTATTTATGATGAATGAATAGAGTAGGGACCTGTAACACCTACCACACAAGTTACTGTGAGATTAATTAAGAATGTGTGTGTGCTCAGTTTTGTCCAACTCTTTGCAACTCTATGGACTGTAGCTAGCCAGGCTCTCTGTCCATGGGATTTCCCCAGCAAGAATACTGGATGGAGTTTGTTGCCATTTTCTCCTCCAAGGGATCATCCCAACCTAGGGATCAAACCTGCATCTCCTGTATTACAAATGGATTCTTTATCCCTGAGCCACTGGGGAAGCCCAAGAATGTAAGTAGCAGCTCTAAAATATGCTAGAAATAGGCATGCAGTTTTGTCGAGTTTGAATATTCAAAACAGGTGTTTGTCACTCAGTAGTGTCCAACTCTTTGCAATCCAATGGACTATAGCCCACCAGGCTCCTCTGTCCATGGAATTCTCCAGGCAAGAATACTGGAGTGGGTTGCCATTCAGTCTCCAGGGGATCTTCCCAACCCAGGGATTGAACCCAGGTCTCCTGCATTGCAGGCAGATTCTTTACTATCTGAGCCACCAGGGAAACTCTTTATACTGGAGTGGGTTGCCATGCCCTCCTCCAGGAGGCAACCCAGAGATTGAACTCAGGTCTCCCACATGCATTGCATGTGGATTCTTTACTATCTGAGTCATAAGGGAAGCCCAAGAATCCTGGAGTAGGTAGCTTATCCCTTCTCCAGGGCAACTTCACAAGCCAAGAATTGAACCCTGGTCTCCTGCATTGCAGGAAGATTCTTTACCAGCTGAGCTACCCAGGAAACCCCCAAGGATGAACACAAGGTGATTCTTTTTTTCTGCTTTTTCTATTTTGTAGCAAGATTATTAAAAACTTTCAAGCCCTATTCTAACTAATGACAGAAAAACCTGACCTACTTTTATGCAATCGGTTGTGGGGCAGGGTGGGCAGACCTGAGGCCATCCTCTGTCTTAGTCTGTGAAGCCATGGTTATAGAGGTGTGCAGGACACTTTTTCAATTTGGTATCTACAGAGGTTCCCGGGGTTCAGGCTTCCCTGAGTCTCTCTTATTTCTCTTAATGAAAGCCTGAAATCTTACTGAAGATACTGGGATTTTTTTTTTCCCCTCCATGGCATTCCAGAACCCAAAGAATGTGGAAAGACCACCTTCCATCCCCATCCAATGTCAGCAACCCAATCAGTACCCCTGCTCCACTGCAGAGCCCTGTTCTACTGCTACAAAGTGTGCAGTGAACTCCAGAGTTTACTTCTCTTCCTTTTCCCCCCTAAGCTCTCTTTGCCCTTCATCAGTGAGAGTATATTAATCTATTCTGGGTTTGAGAAGGAAAGATTTGAAGAACAGATACTCGATGCCTCTAAAAGTATAATTTTTCTAGGGAAATTGTGAACTCAATTCCCAGGCTGAGACAAGATAGATACAAATGGAGAAGTTTCATAAAGCTTAGAGTAGGAAAACTCATCAGTTATTGCTTTAACATTGTATCTCACTGTACCTGAAGATGTATTATCACCTGTATTTTCAATACTAAATTAAAGCATGACATACCTAAAACTAAGTAAGACTATGTATTTAATGAACAACTGAAAGGCTTTCTTGTGGCATATACCACCTGTTCACAAATTTTCTGAAACAGAGGAATTCAGTGTAATATAATTAGAACTAGTTTATAGCCTCATTAATTTCAATCATTATATGAACATGAGCAAATAGTCTCAAAATATCTATTTGCTATTATGTAGGTAAAACTGCAGGTTAATAGAGGGTCTTTATAATATTTGTGGTCATTTACTGAAATTACCCTAATTTACAGATTAGTTGTTTATAATACATGTAGGGGGAAGAAAGTTAACATTATCTTCATTATAATAGATTTGTCCAAACAAACTTAATACTTTTCACTATTTTAAATTATGGAGCTAAAAATCCTGGAAGATCTTAGGGTAGTCCTAACAGTACTATTTGTGGTGATGATAGTAGAATAACTTTTATTCCCTTTGTGTTTGTCTGGATTTGCTAGCATTACTTATCTTTTCCTCTTTGGCAGTCAACATTTGTTCCTTCTGTTGTTATTATTAATAGAAAAATTATTATTAAAAATTCTGTACTCACATTTCTTGTGAATTTACTTCTGGCCTTTTGTCTCTTCACCCTCATATCTGGCTCCTTTCTATTCTGATTTCCATTTGCCACAACTTGTATAAGTATTGTGCCATCCACCTGCCTGAAATGCTATTCTGTGCAGTCTGCAGCCCGCATTGCCCTCTCACGGCTTATGTTTTTAAAGACAATGTCTGTGCTCATAACACTAAATATGCTGATGAGTCCTAGTACTCAGTGGGTTGACAATCCCCTGCCAACATCAATTGGCAGGCACCAGGCTCTCCATCCTTTCAAATAGCTCTGCTTGCCTCCCCATGCCGACTGAAATTGTCATTTTCACGAAGCCCCCATTGTTGCAAATTAGCTATTGCTGGCAGAAGTTCACAGGCTGTTTCCAGGCCTTAATTTATGATCTGTGCATCTATTTTCTCTACTCAGACCAGCATAGCACAGAAGCTCTGCTGAATTTTAGCCCTACTTATTTAACTGAAACCTAACTGAAAAAAAGAAATCTAGGTATGTTTTTAGCCATTTCTGCTATCTTGCAGTCATCCAGTAAAGGATAAGCATATCTTGGTTTCTCTTCCTAAAGACACGCATCTTATTCATTGCATTGATTTGGGTGTATATACAGAAAGGAGGTGCTTTTTCTGTATCCATGCTTATCTCAACAGTAATACTGAGAGACAGATAATGGTACAAATAAGATAAAAAGTGGGGTTGAGACCAAGAAGTCAACATTTCTTCTATCTCACCTATAATGTTGGTAATTGTTTAGAGACTTGGAAAACAAAACTAAGCTATTCTAAAGGAAAAAGACACGCATCTTATTCATTGCATTGATTTGGGTGTATATACAGAAAGGAGGTGCTTTTTCTGTATCCATGCTTATCTCAACAGTAATACTGAGAGACAGATAATGGTACAAATAAGATAAAAAGTGGGGTTGAGACCAAGAAGTCAACATTTCTTCTATCTCACCTATAATGTTGGTAATTGTTTAGAGACTTGGAAAACAAAACTAAGCTATTCTAAAGGAAAAGAACTAACTGAATCTAACAGCAGGGCTTCTCACTCCATTTTACGTTTTTTAACTCCTTAGGAAATGCCTTAAAACATTACAACTTGCTGAAGCAGTTTGTTTAAGATAACATTTATTTATCATACTACAGACATAATGAGATCAACATACAAGCTTCTCCTCCTTATATTCCTAGTCCCTCTCAGAGTTCCCAGAGGCATAGGGCAGATGTTCAATAAACACTTATTGATGTGAACTCTGGGAAGACACAACTATTCAAGGAAGAAACTACATGAGAATTTCTCAGTCCAAGTTATCCTTAGAAACTCTCAAGAAAACTCAGATTTCACAGAACCTCTTTTAATTTTAAAAATGGAGTCTAAATGTATATTCACTCCCTCTCCTTCCCTCTCTCTCTTTGCCACTCCTGGTACCCAGGGGGAGCTTTAAGGTGACCTTGGTGTTGGACTGGAAAATAAAAAGGTCACGTGAAACTGATGGGATGGTTCAAAGCCTCTAAATCATTGATACTGCATCATCATGGACCAATGGAGATCATTACTAGTTAATACTTTAACTGACCCATTTCGTATATTAGAATTAGACTACCTCACATATCTCTAAATTAATCTATGCTATTCAAAGAAACTGTGTGAATGAGGATACCTATTTATAGCTGAATGTTTTCTGTTCATATTATGCAAAGAAAGAAAATATAGTCTCTATTAGTAAAATATCTTAAGAAAGGTAAAATTTATTTTTAAAGTTGGCAATGCTATCTAAATAATGGAATAGTGAATTTATAAACAAGATAATTCTGTAATTCTATTCACTCTGCCTCATATGTATTCAAACAAATGTTTTAAATAAATATCCTATCTAACATGTGGTTATTCTCATAACTCTCAAGTCATGATTTTCCCCCTAAAGTTCTTTAGCAAATTTCTTTCAATACAAAGTCTGCCCTGTGGCTTTGCATAATAATCAAAACAAACAAAAATATTATTCTTTAGGCATATACCAAATGATGAGAAACAGTCTTCTCTATTCCCAAGTTAGGAGAAAAATACCTTTTTGCAGGTGTAAACCAACACTGCCAACTTTAAATGAAGCTCATTTGAAGGCTGGATTATATATAAAACATTAGTATAATAGAGCAATTAACACTATTCCCAGGATAGATGAATGAACTGCTGACAAAGGGCTATGTAAATGCTGTCCCTAAGTACTGAGTAATATGATATATATCACATAAACATGTATCTATACGAGTAGACAAAGGAGTAAAAACATACACATACATATAAACACAAGTTGTATAGGCCATTTGGCAGACTGCTGCTAATTTTATATGGTGATACATGGACAAGTGGAAAAACAAACATCTGCTATAGTTTATTTCTTCTTGTAAGTGACTGAAGTAGCTCATCTTTTAAAAGTTGACTTCATATTTTGGTCTTATATGTTTGGCCCAATTTAAGCTTTATTTTCTCTCTAATCATTTCAGGAAATGGTAAAAGCTGATGGGTACAGCAGAATATGGCTTATGAGGTGATGGTCATGTTTATGGGGAGAGCAGAAAACACATCTATCAGAAGATGTGCAAACAGGACAACCAATTTCAATTCACAATTGCTTTGGGATTCTGCTTCTCTTACAGAAGAATCTGGAAGTGGACAAAATATATGTAGTTTCTCTAATATAAAATCTCAAGAGAATCTTCTGTTTAATAGCTTCTTCCAGCGTTCTCACCTAGAGAATTCCATGGACAGAGGGGCCTGGTGGGCTACAGTCCATAGGGTTGTATAGAGTTGGACACAATGGAAATGGCTTAGTACACGCACAATAGATGAATTTATCAGAATTTCTACTTGCTACAGTGGATTCTGAATATAATGGGCAGTGATATAGGTGAGGGAGGGGAATCAGAAGTCTAAACAAGTTAATAGAAGTAAAACTAGAGCTGTAAATCAGCTCTCTCCAAATAAAGAAAGAGAAAAAAAATCCAAACATAAGTAAAAACAATTAAAAGATCTTTCCCTATAGAGATGATTGGTAGAGAGAAAAGAAGTGATAATATTAGAAGTGAGTTCAGTAATACTACAAAGATGTCTTGTAAATGCACGTCACCCAGGAAATATCAGCTGGAACAAAAACAACCAACTCTATGGTGATGAACTGGGGATTAAGTGCCATTATAATGGACACATCATAGCTAGGACGTGGACGCAACCTAGATGTCCATCAGCAGATGAATCAACAAGAAAGCTGTGATACATATACATAATGAAATATTACTCAGCTATTTAAAAAATGCATTTGAATCAGTTCTAATGAGGTGGATGAAACTGGAGCCTTTTATACAGAGGAAAGTCAGTCAGAAAAAAAACATTAATACAGTATATTAATGCATACATATGGAATTTAGAAAGATGGTAACGATAACCCTATATACGAGACAGCAAAAGAGACACAGATGTAAAGAACAGACTTTTGGACTCTGTAGGAGAAGGCTGGGGGGGGGATGATTTGAAAGAATAGCACTGAAACATGTATATTACCATATGTGCAATAGATCACCAGTCCAGGTTCGATGCATGAGACAGGGTGTTCAGGGTTGGTGCACTGGGATGACCCTGAGGGATAGGATGGGGAGGAAGGTGGGAGAGGGGTTCAGGATGGGGAACACATGCACATCCACTGTGGCTGATTCCTATCAATGTATGCCAAAAACCACTACAATATTATAAAATAATTAGTCTCCAGTTAAAATAAATAAATTAAAAAATTTTTAATTTATTTTTATTCTAAGCTAGTAAAATTATACATTCTTTTTATATATCTGTATGAATCACACAAAGAACAAAAATTATCTGTAACCCAAAAGAACTAGTCTTTTTACCTATTCTATTTATAAAATGTTTGTATTTACTGACTTTTTTTTTCTTTTTTTTTTTGGACATGGAGATTCTGTTTCCTTTTCTCAATAGATTATGGTCACTGTTGCCAGCAAAGTTGTTGTGCTTATTCCCAGTCCTCTAGAAAAGGAGACGTTTTTGTTGCACATATGTCCTGAGCTGCTCTGGGGCAGCATAGGGAAAATAGTGTGTTTACTGTTGGTAAAATGAAACTAAATCCCCGTTTCTGTGGCAAAGGAAAGGGAGATCGGAGCTCTAATGAAAAGAGTCTAAGAAAGGCACTGTGCTTAAGAGGGGACTCAGATTTGGCTCTCAAGAGGACTAAGGAGAAAGCTGTCAATTAACAAGACTACTTTGGTCACCATCTGTTACTGGTTATTACCCTTCTCTCAGCTTGACATGTTTTACTTTTCCTGTCTGTGCCAACAGACAGACTCTGTTGTTTGACTTATCTACTGCTCTCTTTCATTAAGTATTAATACCTGATTTTCCTTAGAGAATTTCTCTCCTCACTCTTAGGTTATGTGGATTAGATGGGACTGAAGGTGAAAGTGTTAAAGTGTTAGTCACTCAGTTATGTCCAACTCTTTGTGACCCCTTGAAATGTAGCCCCTTCTAGGCTCCTCTGTCCACAGAATTCTCCAAGCAAGAACGCTGGAGTAAGTAGCCATTCCCTTCTCTAAGGGATCTTTCCCACCCAGGGATCAAACCCAGGTCTCCCACATTGCAGGCAGATTCTTTACCATCTGAGTCACCAGGGAAGCCCCAGATGGGACTGGACTCACAGGCATTCCAGGGCTGAAACACAAGATCTGTTTTTGGTCCACTGCAGTCATAGGGATTAGTCTGGGAATGGATCAACCAGCCAAAAACATGCAAGTTGGTTCTAAGACTTTTCCTGGAACCAGTGGGAAAGATGTGTTTCTGTTGAGGTCCTTAAGCTGATGACATTTAGGTCCAGAGTTTTAAAAACTGAGTCCACTGCAGTCATAGGAATTAGTTTGGGAATGGATCAACCAGCCAAAAACATGCAAGTTGGTTCTAAGACTTTTCCTGGAACCGTGGGAAAGATGTGTTTCTGTTGAGGTCCTTAAGCTGATGACATTTAGGTCCAGAGTTTTAAAAACTGTATGGGGAGAGGAGCCTTCAGGACAAAACTTATGAAGAGGAATCAGAAATAAGATATAAAATATGTAAGAAAAACAAATTCCTGGTGATACTGAGAATCTTAATCCAGCTATTCTGGAAATCAACCTTGGATATTTCAGTAGTGCGAGCTCTTGACCTCTCTGATTTGTTTAAGATAGAGTAGGTTGTATCTCTGTTACTTGCAACCCAATATATATGATAATGAACTATAGAACTGATAAAATTAATATGATTAAAATTACAGAAATGTACCCCCTAGATAAGCAAAAAAAAAAAAAAGCCTAAACAAAACTATCAAAGGCACTAGAAGGTAACCAAAAGCAAAGAGATTCAGGAGAGAAATCAACCTTTGATGAAGAGAAGGTATACAGCAATTTCTTAATTTTACAGTTTCTGGTGTGAGAGTTTCTATCATATGTCATAGAGGGTAGCTAAATCATTGATAAAAGCCAGTAATCTTTCGGCTTTTAGGCAGTCACAACTATTGGAAAATAAAGGATAATTTCCAAAAAAGATCAAGTCACAGATAAGAGCCTTGAACTCTGTGTGTAAACTACACTCAAACTTCTGGCCGACTCCAGACTTCAGGAAGCTCAAGGCAAGAATCAGAGCACTGAACTGAGATTTGTTCTAGAATTCAAAAGAGAATTTGCAATTATATTCCAACCAAATTAACTGATCACTAAAAGAATAACAAAATTTGCACTCTTCAGAGGAATATAATAGAACACAGAATTTTTACAACAAATATTCATAATGTCTAGGAGACAACACACAGGTTGACCTTCACTGGAAATGAATGCTAAGATACAAGATTTTTGAATTTACAAAGACTTTAAAGTCTCTATCATAACTATGCTTGTGATGTAAAGAAAAATATTCACACGATTAACAGAAAAATTAGCAGAGAGATCTAAATGATAGAAAAGGACTTTCCCAAAATTATTATGAGGGAGAATGTAGAATTCCATTAAATAAACAAAGGATGAGTAAACTGAGTGTAAAAACCAGTATCCCTTATGTAGATTGGGAAATGTTTCTTCTTGTTCAGTTTATTTCAGTGACTATTTTAAACTTGGTATATTCTTCATTTAAAACAGAGAGTCCAGCAGTTATTAACACATTGGTCTATAAATACACCTCTAACTTCTCTATTACCTAAGATAAACTTTATAAAAAATAAAAGAGTAATATTAAGTTAGAATTGTCATTTTAGTTTTTGTCATTCTGATATTTTAAGTTAATTTAAACCCATTTTTGGCTCAAAGTAGAAGAGCTGT
>SJYC01149732.1:0-10360 GCA_006408675.1 Madoqua kirkii | reverse complement strand
TTGATCTTTCAAAAAACAAAGACTAAACACACATACAAACACGTACACACAAATAAACAATTTTTTAAAAATTTAGAAGATGTGTATGTTTTCTTAAGTTACATGGATATTTTATTAATTTTTTGACAAGTTATATTGGGTTCCATTTTCTGGCTGGTAAACAAACCATCTAATTATTAATAGTACAATTTACATCATGAGTATTTTTATTTTAAGAATTACTCTGTATACAAAGGAAAGCATAGTTGAAATTTTTTTATTGTCAAATAACCCTAATAAAAGAAGCTGTATGACTTCAGAAATCTATAAAATAGACTACCTCTCTATGTCTTCCTAGCATTGATCTTCCTAGACTATGCACTGATCTTTTTTCATTTTTGCAAATAATTTCAAAGAATGTTCAAATTACCACAAAATTATGCTTATTTCACATACTAGCAAGGTAATGCACAAAATCCTTCAAGCTAGGCTTCAGCAATATGTGATCCAAGAAATTCCAGATGTACAGGCTGGATTTAGAAAAGGCTGAGGAACCAAAGATCAAATTGCCAACATCCACTGAATCATAAAGAAAGCAAAGTAATTACAGAAAAACATCTACTGCTTCATTGATTATGCTAAAGCCTTTAACAGTGTGGCTCACAACAAACTGTGGAAAATTTTTAGAGAGAAGGGAATGCTAGACCACCTTAACCATTTCCTGAGAACTTGCATGCAGGTCAAGAAGCAACAGTTAGAACTGGACATGGAGCAATGGACTGGTTCCAAATTGGGAAATGAGTACGTCAAGGCTGTACATTGTCACCCCGCTTATTTAACTTACATGCAGAGTACATCATGTGAAATGCTGAGCTGGATGAAACACAGATGGAGCCAAGATTGCCAGGAGAAATATCAATAACCTTAGATGTGCGGATGACACCATCCTAATGGCAGGAAGCAAAGAGGAACTAAAGGTGAAAGAGGAGAGTGAACAAGCTGGTTTAAAACTCAACATTCAAAAAACTAAGATTGTGGCATCAGATCCTATCACTTCATGGCAAATAGATGTGGAAACAGTGGCAGACTTTATTTTCTTGGGCTCCAAAATCAGTGTAGACTGTGACTGCAGCCGTAAAATTAAAAGATGATTGCTCCTTGGAAGAAAACCTATGACCAACCTAGACCGCATATTAAAGAGTAGAGACATTACTTTACTGTCAAAGCGATGGTTTTTCCAGTAGTCATGTATGGACGTGACAGGTGGACCATAAAGAAGGCTGACCACCAAAGAATTGATTCTTTTGAACTGTGATCCTGGAGAAGACTCTGGAGAGTCCCTTGGACAGCAAGGAGATCAAACCAGTCAATCCTAAAGGAAATAAATACTGAACATTCATTGGAAGGACTAATGCTGAAGCTGTAAAACTTTAGCCACCTGATGCAAATAGCCAATTCACTGGAAAAGATACTGATGCTGGGAAAGATTGAGGACAGGAGGAAGGGAGTGCAGAGGATGAGATGGTTCAATGGCATCATCAATGCAAGGGACATAAGTTTGAACAAACTCCAAGAGAGTGAAAGACAGGGAAGCTTGGTGTGCTGCAGTCCATGGGGTCCCAAAGAATCAGAAAAGACTGAAGGACTGAACAACAACAAAGTGATAGGTGATAAATATTTCAAATGTATCTCTTAATTATATTCCTTACATTATTACTGAAACTGGGAGCTTTCTATGTGCTTACTTAATATTATTTCTTCTATGAATTGTTTATTTGCATCTTTTTCCTATATACATTTTATGTAAAAATGAAACCCTGCCTATCTGATTTTCTGCATAAAATGGGATCTGATATATGCAACACTGATGGTCATTTTCCACTGTAAGTAGATGACAAAAAATTCATCAGTTAACTAAATAAATATTTATAAACAAAAACATTATTGGACACTGATCTTTCCTTAGAAAAATAATAGGTACTGAATAAGTAAAGTGTTGGTTCCTCAGTTGTGTCCAACTCTTTGTGACCCAATGGACTGTAGCCTACTAGGTCCCTCTGTCCATGGGATTCTCCAGGCAAGAATATCAGAATGGGTTACCATTCCTTTCTCCAGGAGATCTTTCCAATCCAGGGACAGAACCCAGGTCTCCTACATTGTAGGAAGATTCTTTACTGTTTGAGCCACCTTAGGTGCTGAATACGTGAATATAAATAACTAAACCAGAATCAGGCAAGTATCTCTTGAAAAAAAGTGATTTCTCACATCATTTGAATAAAATTAACTATTTAATCCCCCTGAGTTATTTAACAGAACCTGAAGAAAAGCACAATATTTAATTTTGGTTTTTATTGATGTTGTATAGAGACTGTGTGCAAATCTCAGACACCAGCTGCTGTCTTCATGGAAGCATATTGCCTTCAATGGAGTCCTATAACCCACTGAGGTAGACCTGATTCAGTATCCTTGCTGGTCTCACTTGTCGTCAGACAAAACCTTGAGTAAGGGTGGATTCTATGTGAACTTGGTGGTGGATTTCAACCATAGTAGCTGGGATTTTTCATCAGTTATGCTTCCTACAGCAGGAGTTCTGAGGAGTGTAACTTCATGGTTGCAGGAGGATATCCCTCAACTTTTGTTGGTTGTATGTTGGAAAGTTGCGACGGTCAGCAAATTCAAAACAAAGTGGCTAAAGTCAAAGAACCTCTGGAGGTTGAAACCACAGTAAAATCCAATGACAAGAAAGAAAAAACACAGGAACTCCGAGATTGAACAAGTGATTGTGTATATGAAACAGCTGGTAGTAGTCTTTTTTTTTTCCTGGAGATAGGACTGCTGGAGATGTTTATGATGGTTCAATTCATGCTCACATGGGTGGACTTTATAGAAAAAAAGCTTAAGACTCAGAATGGCAAGTGCCACTTGTTTGGTAGCCTTTAATGTATTCTCTCTAAATGCAGTCTGAGTCTACCTAACTGAGGAATAATTCTCTTCTAAACATTCTTTCTCTTGCCTTCCATTGAAAATAAGTGTTCTTTTCATTCTTTTAGGTGTGGTGTTAGAGCCAATAGAAGAAATGAAAATAAGTTGAAAATGGGAACAAAAAGCCCTATGTCAGTTCTGGGGTATGTGGGACTACCTGTTCCTGGTTGCAGTAATAGATGGATCCATAATCAAATTGTGAAGAGTTCTTCATAGTCACAAAAAGTAGAGTGATGGATATTTTTTATTCTGAACACGCTTTCCAAGCACTCTTTCCCCACTGAGTTGAAGTCACTGGCACAACATGAACACCAAGACCCTGTGTTACGTTCTTAGGTTTAATTGTTTTTTAAAAAAAAAGAAAAAGGAACCATCTGTGCTCTGCCATTTTACATTATGTTAATTCAGGATGATAGCTTCTTTGTGAAACAATTTTTTTTTTTTGCATACCATGCCCCATGATGATTACTGTAGACATGATTTCACAAGGGGTGGTCCACAGTCATTTAACACCTTCTATCACATTGGGATCTCTGGATAAGGGCTCATTAATTAGGTTTACAGGAGACAAATGTTTCTATAACGATGGCAAGGAGCCAGGGCTTACTCCTCCCAGGTGTTCAGAGAAGTTGCTAGAACCAGATTACTGTAGACATGATTTCACAAGGGGTGGTCCACAGTCATTTAACACCTTCTATCACATTGGGATCTCTGGATAAGGGCTCATTAATTAGGTTTACAGGAGACAAATGTTTCTATAACGATGGCAAGGAGCCAGGGCTTACTCCTCCCAGGTGTTCAGAGAAGTTGCTAGAACCCAATCCATCTTAAGAGAATGACTAAGATCAGTTCAAGAAGGGAAAACACTGAAATGGAAGAATGCTATTTTACATAATCACTAAAAATGAGAAGGGTTTACTTATTCAGATGAAATTCTTTTAAATACAATTCCCTGAAGAGTTACTAAGTAATGGTTTTGGAATACTTCCAATTTTAGGCTGACACAGCTTCCTGGAGAGTCCAGTAAATGTTTTGAGAGAGCCTATATTAGGGTCATTTCATTGTATTTCAGGCTCTAACTAACAACAATAAAGGTAGTCATAAAATATACTAGAACTGGCATTCATTTGGAGAAAATTAGAGGGTCCTTCATGCTTAGGAAATGAAATTCTTTGAACAAGAAATCTTTTCACTCATAAGTTTCTCTTTACTAGGCCTTTTATATATCTCAAGTAGTATGACATTTTTTTTGAAACTGTCACTATCTATGATGTTTTGAATCAATTTTTGTTTGAAGAACAGAACAAAGTTTAGTTAATGATGATTTATTTTCTATGAATTTTTCTAAAGATACAACTCCAAAATAAGGCTTTTCCATGAAGTACAGTAACTTGTACGGTACAAAGGAATTTATTTACAAAACAGTCATATATGTATAAATCAAACTTATGGTTATCAAGGAAGAAAATGAGGAGGGATAAATTGGGAGACTGAGATTGACATATACACACTACTATATACAAAATAGATAACTAATTAGAATCTACTGTATAGCACAGGGAACTCTACTCAATACTTCATGACAAATATGACATGTATATGTATAACTGATTCAATTTGATGTATAGCATAAATTAACACAACATTGTAAATCCAACTATACTCTGATTTTTAAAAGTGGCTGATTGTCGAAAAAAAGAAATTTGGGATATTTTTTGTAGCATGTAAATAAACACATGCTGAGTCACACACCATATTGAAGCAAGTTTTAGAAAATCAAGTCACTTAAAAACTTCTGCTATTGGGGATTTTATACAATTATAAAAACTAGCAATGCCACAGCAGAACATGAACAGAGACATTTCATAGAATGGGGAGAAAAAAATGCCTTGATTTTTGAGGAAAATATTCTTAGTCTCTGCCTTCCATTTGAGATGTAAACTAACATGTTGATGTTTAAGTTCTACTACAATCAGACATTTATTCTTAAATGTTATAAATGAATCAAACACTATGAACAGTTCTATGCTGGGAAAAATGCCTAATAGTGAGACCCAGATGTGTATTCTGCCACTTTAAATGCTGATTACACAGAATTTGAAATAGGAATGTGTGTTATTCTCAAGGGATGTATATTATTGTCAACCTCTTTGTTTCATCTTCCCTGTGTCTTGTTTAGCAACCAGAATAAAAACTCCATAAAGAATTACCAGTTGCTTGCCAAACCTCATGTCTTCCCCAGGTATTTGAAAATAAAACAACCCCAAATTTCATGGCTTACAGGTTTTAGCACGTAACGATTTGAACTCTATTTTTACCAGTGAAGAAGTGATACCAAAAGAGCCACAATGTTTACAATTTCTCTTTTGTTCTCCTTTTCAAAGTGTAACTCTTTGAAAAGCATATCATATTTGTTTTATCATCTCTTTACTCTTTCCTTTTGAAGGAGAGTTTCAATTTTTATGCTTTCAATGTTATGCTTAATATTCTGTCACTGCATCATTTTTAAAAATTCCTACCAAAAGAGCTACCCTGAATTTAATTGTCTTTGGCTAATAAAACACATTTAGTAACCAAAGTAAACTAAGAGATGTTCTTCAGCTATCTTTTGTTATAGAACCTAGAAAAGTAGTAATACCTGCTAAGATTATAGAGAACTCTGGGGATAAATAGTATTAAAAGAAGAAATTCAGAAGGTAAATAAGAACTGGATTACAGCATAAAAGGCATAATAGTTCTTTTATACTTTGTCATATATTAATTTATTTAACAAATATTTAGTAAACTCATACTAGGTTTGAAGTGGAGAAGGAAATGGCACCCCACTCCAGTATTCTTGCCTGGAGAATCCCAGGGACAGAGGAGCCTGGTGGGCTGCTGTCTATGGGGTTGCACAGAGTTGGACACGACTGAATGACTTAGCAGCAGGTTTAAGGAACTGTGTGGGAATATGTGTTCTCTGGCATTTAAACTCAGAGAAGAAGAGTATCTCTTGATTGTTGATAGCGTAGATGAATGACTGATACAATAAACATAGCAAATCACAAAGCTTTCCCTTTTGTTGATTGTAGCATTAAGAAAAATTCTTTTTATAGATGCTTTAGAAACTGGATTGTTAGTCAAATATAAATCATTGCTTGACTCATTAACATTTAAGAATACATTTGCCATTCATTCCTAAGGTCACTTTCAATTTTATGTGTCAAAATGAAGGTATTGGCAATTTTATGATATTTTTTTAAAATAGAGATATGATCCTCTAATGAATTTGCCATGAAATTTTTATGAGTTATTTTGTTTGAATCTGTTTTGTCTTATATAATTAAAAAGATTAATCTCCAAAACACATAAACAGGAGTTGATTTTCAAAATATAAAACAGCTCATATAGCCACTCAATATCAACAAAACAGAACTGAATCAAAATACAGGCAGAAGACCTAAATAGATGTCTCCAAAGGAGACATACAGATGGCCAAGAGACACATGAAAAAATACTCAACATTGTTACTTATCAGTGAAATGCAAATCACAACAATAGTAAGGTATCATCTCACACCAGTCAGAATGGCCATCATCAAAATTCTATAAACAATAAATGCTGGAGAGAATGTGGAGGAATGTAAATTGGTAGAGTCAAACTATAGAAAATAGTATGGAGGTCCTTAAAAAATAGAGCTACCACATGATCTAGCAATCCCACTCCTGGGCATATACTCAGAAAAAAGTATAATTCAAAATAATACATGCACACACACACATACAGCACATGCAATGGGATATTAGAAGCCATAAAAACAAATGAAATAATGCTATTTGCAGCTACGGATGGATTTAGAGATTATCATAGCAAGTGAAAAGTACAAGTCAGATAAAGATAAATATGATAATGCTCCTATGTGGAATTTTAAGAAATGATACAAATGAACTTATTTACAAGATAGAAATAGACTCACAGAATTAGAAAACAAACTTATGGTTATCAAGGTTTGGAGGAAGGATAAATTAGAAGTTTGGGATTAATGTATATACATGCATGCCTAGTCATGTCTGACTCTTTGTGACCCATGGACTGCAGCCTGCCTGGCTCCTCTGTGCATGGGGATTATCCAGGCAAGATACTGGAGTGGGTTGCCATGCTCTAATCCAGGGGAATCTTTCCAACACAGGGATTGAACCCAGGTTTCCCACATTGCAGACAGATTCTTTACCATCTGAGCCACCAGAAAAACCCACACAATACATATTTAAAACAGATAAGTAACAAGGACCTACTCTACAGCACATGGAACTCAACATTCTGCCATAACCTAAGCAAGAAAGACTTTGAAAAAGAACAGATACACATATATGCCCCAGAGAATCACTTTGCTGTACATGGGAAACTAACACAATATTGTCCATCAACTATAACCCAGTATAAAATAACCTTTTTTGTAAAAAAACTTTTTTGACCTAAAAAAATAAAAACATATTTTATATGAGAATAAGCCTAGGATAGTACATTTTAAAAATAATGTCTTTCATTTGGGTTGAATAAGAATTTATATGGACAGGATATAAATGTACCATTTAGCTTTGTTTCATAGCAGATGAGCCAATTGCTAGAATCACATGTATTTTCAAACCTATTACTCTCTAACCAGAATACAATCTTCCATGATCACTATTTAAAATTTAAATGTGGACAATTCTCATCATTACTTTTACCCAATATGATTATCTCTTACATAATGGAAATTATTTTTTTTACAATAGAAATCCCACTGCTCTATTTCTACTCCATTTATCTTCACTCCTTGCACCTCTAAGTTCACACCATTTCTTATTTTGTTGTTGCTTAAATAGAATCAAGGTAAAGGCTACTTTTAAAGTAAATTAACTAAATAGTTTATTGCTATTGCTCTTGATGTTACCTCAGATAGCTTTTTTTTTTTTTTACTTGCATCTCATATTAATCCCTTCAGGTCATTTTCTTTTCTATGTCAATCTGAAATGTGGACTTGGGATTACTGATACTCAAATTCTCCTTTGCAGAATTCTTACATTTTCTCCACCAGCAGCATACATCCAATTGCCTTCCAGGACCTCTACTGAGATGTATACATTTTCAATCTCCTCAAGCCCAAAACTAAGGTCATTACCATTGCCCAAATGTCAAAGGCCTAACATCTTCTAGTACTTCCTATAAAACCGTAGCCCAACCACAATCTCTCATCACAAAGCCAATCTATTGGAAATCACTTATCTTAATAAGTTTGTTTATAAGTTAGTTGACATAGTTAATAAACTCATCAAACTTGGTAGGCTAATATAAAGCAACTTATCACTTTATCAGTAAACAACAGGTATTCCTCCCTTTTGGTAGCTCTTCTGCAATACTGAGAAAGAAATGCAGATTCCTTATATGTTTTGTCTCTAACTTTTGGCTCCAAAGGTCATTCTGAATGTCATCTCCATACATGAAGTCACTAAGGGGAAAAAAAGCATAGAGATTTATTCCTCAGTGGTTTTTATAGCCCAAATATAGAAGTTTACTGCTATAATTTTATTAACTAGACTTCTGTGCAAGACAATACTTAATTGCATGGCAGTTGCAAAATTTGGGCATCTGTGTGTCCAGGAGGAAAATAAAATGGGTCTTGGTAATTGCAAGAAGCATCTACTCATCATCAAACAGTTTCTTCCAAAATCTCCCCAGCTAACTTTCAGATGTCTTTATCAATGTTTAGGTGGCTTGCTTAGCCACTTTTTCAGTCTGTCTCTCTCTTTCCTCCATCTCTTAACAATTAAAATGGGCTTTTAATTGGCCTATAAAATAGGATATTAATATTGTCAGAACTTCAAGTTTATTTTAAGAAATAAAAATGATCCATGTAACAGTCCTTGCATATAATAGTGTTTAATAGATAGGATAGCTATTCATCATTATCAGATTCTATATAATTTGGTTCCCATGTGGATGAAGAGATGCTTAAAGACATTTTGGATGTTTCATCAATTTTATATCCATCTATCTGTTTTATAATATACTATATATATTTTTTTTAATTTAATACTTTATTCTATTTTACAATCCTGCATTGGTTTTGCCATACATTGACATGAATCAGCCACAGGTGTACATGATCTCCCAATGCTGAAGCCCCCTCCCACCTCCCCCCACAACACACACCATCTCCCTGGATCATCTCGTACACCAGCCCCAAGCATCCTGTATCCTGTAGTGAACATAGACAGGCGCTTCATTTCTTATATGATAGTATACATGTTTCAGTGCCATTCTCCCAAATCATCCCACCCTCTCCCTCAGAAGCCAAAAGTCCGTTCTATACCCCTGTGTCTCTTATGTTGTCTCACTTACAGGGTCATCATTAAAAAAGATTCTTTTGACAGTGAACACAAAAAAATGACACTAAGATAGGTCAAAGGGTGAACTGTTTGTTGCACGTTCCCAAACACTGGAAGACTGCCAAATAGGGCCAAAAAGCCACTTGCACCTGAGATGTGAGTGATGGCAATTTGGAGCTATAAAGGAAAGCTTACATAGACAAAGGGGACTTCCAGTTACCACAGGGGATAGCGAGGTAGAAGTGAGAGATGAACTAGGAGTTTGCAATTAACACACACATATCACAATATATAAAATAGGTAAACAAGACCTACTGTATGGCACACAGAATTATACTCAGTATCTTTTAATAACTGATAATGGAAAAGAATCTGAAAAAAGGTATATAAACCAAATATATATGTAAACCGAATGTCCAGGAGGAAAATAAATTTGAAACTAACACAACGTTGTAAATGAACTAGAATTCAATAAAAAATTAGTGACTTCATCATATTTACAAAAAAAAAAAAGAAGAAGGATGGAGTTAGCTAGGTTTCCAGGGCTCCCTGTAAATCTGAATAATTTTGCAGACTCTGGGGAATACTTAAATGAGCTCAGACTCATTCTCTCTTTCTGTCTCTTATTTTCTGGTACCTGCTCTTAGTAATTAGGGCAGGTGCATAGTGACCCCAGTATGAGAGGCTGATAAGGAAACACGGACTTAACCAGCTGTTCAAGAAGGAAAATTGACCGACTCCTAGTTATGGCTTCAAAACTGGGTCAGGAGAAAAAGAAGAACTGTAGTTAAATACACTCCAGAGTCCTTGGTTAAAAAAAAGAAATTATCATGTAAATAGAATGAAATTAATGTCCTCGGAAAATATTATCCAATATTATTTCTCATATCTTATGGTTAGTATTAATGTTTGGCTAAACTAACACCAGTAATGAATTTGAACTTATTGCAATGCTTTTTATTATAGATCTATTAGAAGATAGTGATATACTGCCTCAATATGTTGAGTTTTCAGTAATCTTTGAAAACTCCATAAGTTTTTTTTTAATA
>SJYC01149726.1:0-28285 GCA_006408675.1 Madoqua kirkii | reverse complement strand
AGCCCCTGGAGCAGAGCCTGCAGCCCCGAGGCTGACTCCTCATGGGGGTCTCAGCCTGCTTGCCCCGCCCTGGACTGGCTGAGTGGCGGGGGACGCTGAAGGTGAGTCCCAACCCCTTCCTGACCCCTCCCCTTGACTTTCAAACTCAAAGTCCAGAGGCAGTTCCCAGGTCTTCTGGGGCCGTCTGGAGGGGAACCTGAACCCCTCCCCACCCGACCCTCTGCCTGCAGGGCCAGCCTGGGTGTCCAAGCCCAGGTCCCTTGAGCCCCAGCCCGGCACGTCGTGTCCTCAGCGGGACAGCTCCCCTGAGGCCTGCAAATGCCCCCACATTGTCGCCCCCCAACCAAACTCATTTTTCCTTTAAATAAGCTCCCCCCAACCCCCCAGCAGCCGGAGTCAGCCCAGACCCTCCTGGTGTCCCACCTGGCCATGCAGTGTCTCTTGGGGCCCGTGCCCATACCCACCACCGTTCTCACCCGCCTCAGGGCCTCCTGGGGTCTTTTCTGACCCTCCTCTTCTCTGCGCCCTGTCTGTGAACAGGGGACCTGCTGGTGCCCCCCTCACTGGGGTGACCAGCACTTTGTGAGCCCTTAGAGACAGGCCAGTACGTCTTTGCCAGTTTGTTTGAGCTTTGGCAACGGCCCAGCCACCACAGTAGAGAAGACCACAGTCTTCCTGTCTGGGTGTGCCGCTAGTCTTCTGAACCCAGATGGAGTGGAACCCTGACGGTATTTTTGATGGAACTGGGAAAGAGGGATAGAGGTTGATGGGAAAAGGTTGATGGGCCCATTCTGCCCGGAAGAAGCAGGGAATGCGGAGACGCATGGAGGGCCCTCCAGGAAGGGCTGGCCTTGAGGTGGGGGACAGTGAGACCCCCCAGGAAGCCACAGCCCTCCCTGCCACGGCTCCGCTGCTGGGTGGGGGATGCTTTGCTTCTGGGGGTTGTGGTCTTGGTGGAGCGAGGCCTGAACCCAGGTGCCAGTTGTAGCGAGACCTGGGTGGGTCTGGCTCCTTCCTGCCCCTTGTTGGTTTAGTTTCAAATATGAGCCGTCAGATGGCAGGCCTCGGTCTACGTAAACACTCGCTGGGCCTCCGGGGCTGGGGAAGGGAGGGCTGCGGGGGGCACTCGCCGCCCGGATGTGGGGCAGCCCGCCTGCCCTCCCACGTTTCGGCTGGCTTGTCTGCAAGTGCTGGTCCCAGGCACATTCCGGGCAGGGCTCCATGCCCACCACAGGGCCTGCTCACTGCCCGGAACACAGCAATGGGCGGGCAGCCACGGAGGTGGCGGCGGCTGGGACAGGGACCTGGTGGCTCTGAGGATCATCCCCCAGGCCGGCCTCCTCCCTGGAGTGGCAGAGGATGCCCTTTGAGGCAGCCTGCACCCGTGATGGAGGGGGGCGCCTGGGGCCCAGACAGCTGTGTCCCCCGCTGTCCCTGCCACCAGCCTCTCACTGGGGGTCTCGGGCGCAGCTTTGTGTGGCTGCCTCCAGAGGACCCTCCTGCCCTCCTGCCAGGGTCCTCAGCCCCTTCTCTAACAGGCACAGCCCCATGCTCTCTGCTCCCTTTCATCACTTTGGGGGGTACTCCCTCGCATTCTCAGGTGGAAACGTTTAAACCCAGTCCCCACAGCCACCCCAGTGCGGTGCCTCCCCCGCCCCCACAAATGGGGCCCACATGTAAGATGCGCCAGGATGAGCCGGCTTGGCCTGCCAAGAACGCTCCGGGAAGATGTCCCGGCGCAGGCGACGCCATTGGAGGGAGCTCTGCTTGAGCCCACGGGGAACCGGCATCTTCCTCCTGCCTGGAAACACCGGGAGGCCCCTCGGAGGGGAAGGTCGGTCACGGCCACCAGATGCTGCCGGAGGGTGCTGGGACAAGCGGGGAGTGGGGGTGGGGAGTGGGGAAGAGGCGTGGTCCGGAGTGGCCCCTGCCTGGCAGGCTTACTTTGGCCCCAGTGAGGTCAGACCTGGTCTCTCCGGCTTCCACCTGCAGACTCAAAGACACGTGCCTCCCCGGGACCTCACACAAGGCCCACATCTGACCGAGGCTGCCCTTCCTCTGCCCGTTCTGCTTGGGTTTCTCTTAAAATTACTTTAGGGATGTACAGCCTCGAGTCCCATTCTAGTCATTTCCATCTGATCCCATAGTAACTCTAGAAGGTGAGTTTAATCACCAAGCAAGGGGCTCATCAAGGTTCAAAGCCTGTCCTGAGCCTGTGGGGTCTCAGTGTCCACAGAGGGCTGGGAACCTAGTTCGCTCCCCTTCTGCCACTGTTTTCTGATTTTCCTGATTGTGAGGGCTTCCGAGTCAGGCTCTGTGCCTGGTCTATTTCACAGAGCCCTTCCCCTCCTTTTTATTGGTGATTGCAGATTTGGGGAAAGATGGCAGGGGGCTGGGGCTTCCCAGGTGCTGACAGTGGTAAGGAATCCACCTGCCAATGCAGGAGACATAGAGCCTTGGGACTGACTCCTGGGTCGGGAAGATTCCCTGGAGAAAGACTTGGCAACCCACTCCAGTATTCTTGCCTGGAGAATCCCATGGACAGAGGAGCCTGGTGGGCTACAGACCACGGGGTCACAGAGTTGGACCTGATGAATCAACTCAGCATGCATGCACGCCCACAGGGGGCTGGGGCATGCAAGTCGCCTGAGCGGGGCTTGGACCTGGCCATGGCAGGGAGGGCGGGGGCTCTCCTCTTGATCAAACAGCTGGCCCAAGTTCGGGACCCGGGTCAACCCACAAATGTGCCCCTGTCCTTGGCGCGAGTGGTGCCCTGGCGTCTACTGCATGAAGGGTGGGTGGACAGGGAATGAGCGTTTGGATGAGTGCGGAGCTTGGGCTGGAGGGGCACAGGGACTCTGCAGGGACCCTTGCCGCCACCCTAGCCCCCTTTGGGGAGTGTGAAATCAGGCCAGGAGGATGAGCACAGAGCTCCTTGCAAGGGCGACACAACCGTGCACCGCCAGTGGCTCCCGGTGGCCCCTCCCAGGCTGGCGACCCCGTGGCTGCCTGCCCGTCCCTGATGCCTCACGCTTGGACCCACCACTCCTGCTTCGTGTCCCGATCCCCGAGGAAAACCAGCCAGCAACTGCCACGCTGTAGGGAAACTCCCAGGCCCCCCGCAGTCTCCTGGCTCACTTGTCTGCAGACCGGGGAGGGGGCACGTCCCCCGCTCTCCCATCTCTGCCAACCCCTTGGTCTGACAGCCCTGGGCTTTGGTCCCTCCATCGGTCAAGCCCTGTCCCGTGGCCAGTGAGGTGCCTGGGGACTGGTGGTCAGCCCTCCGCGGCCAGCTTCCTGTCAGTCTGTGATGGGGCAAAGCCAGGAAGCCGTAACTCAACAGTGAAAGCTCTGACTGGAAGCTGCCTTCTCCTCAAGGAGCGACTTGAGTGCGGCCCTGCAGAGCTGGGGTTTGGTGGTACTGAGTTATGTCCAGTGATGAGCGTTACTGCCAGGAAGGAAGTGCAGAGGGAAGGCAGGGGAACTCGCACCAGCTCCCCACAGCCCTGTCAAAAGTGAGACTCCTCTCCCTGCACCCGAACGCCCGAGACACAGGAGCCGGCCACAGCTCTGGACCCCCGCCTGATGCAATATACGGTTCCTCCAAGCTCACCGTCTCGGACCCGCTTCCCAGCTCCTGGACGCCTCTCGTCCTCTTCTTGTTTCCTTCCAAGCTCTCAACGATCTCCCCTTGGCTGAGCATCGCTTGGCTAGAAAGTGCACAATTTCCATTTTAGTGCAAGACTTTACAAGCTGTTTGGTTTAACTTTTGGCATTGCTTGAGCTCCTGGAGGGTGTGTCTGTGGTGGTGTGACAGTGGGTGTGGGTGTGGGTGTGGGTGGAGTCCAGCTCCTACCTTTACTCACAAGGACACAGGTTTTCTTTTTCCTAAAAATAGTCAGCTCCTGGCGCTGCCCAAGGGCACGCACTTGGTCACCCCTGAGCTTCATTCCCTTCACGCCTGAGAAGGAGACGGTCCTAGGATAATGTGGGTTGAAGTGCACTCTAAACTGTAAAGACACTGCTGATTAAACACCATTGTTACAGCCAAGGTGCTGGACAGAACCTTCGTGTGGAGGCAGGGCTTCCTCGGGGGCTCCTGGTGGCTCAGCTGGTAAACAACCCACTGTCAATGCGGGAGCCCTGGGTTTGATCCCTCGGTTGGGAAGACCCTCTGGAGAAGGGACTGGCACCCCACTCCAGTGTTCTTGCCTGGAGAATCCCATGGACAGAGGAGCCTGGTGGGCTGCAGTCCATGGGGTCTTAATGACTCAGACGGGACTGAGTAACTGAGGACACACACATAATATGGGGTTTCATCAGGAACAAACATCTCTGGTGTCTTGGAAACGGGGCAGCATTCTAGCATCGTGAGAGATCAGAGATTGCCACCTTATCAGAAATGGGGTTTCTATTCCTCCATTATTGTTTTTTTGGCATCTGAGATGTTTACTAACCTAAAGAGATTATTTCTTCATGTTTCCCATCTCTCTCAGATGTCACGATGAGAGAAAACTCTCACTGGCAAGACTTTGGGGCAAAGAGGGGCCCAGGAACAGGACGAGGAAGACTGCTCCTAATGTGGAGACCCTTTCCCTAAGTCACATCTCTTCTTTCAGGTTTGAAGTAGTTTTCCTTTTCAATTTTTAAATTGGAATATAGCTGATTTAGAATGTTGTGTTAGTTTCTGCTGTACAGCAAAATGAGTCAGTTACATATGTACATATATCCCCTCCTTTTTAGATTTTATTCCCATTGGGAGGCCATCTATGGGGATGCACAGAGTTGGGCACGACTGAAGCGACTTGGCAGCAGCAGCAGCAGCAGCAGCAGCAGCAGGCCATCGCAGAGTACTGGATGGAGTCCCCGCGCTGCGCGGTAGGTTGTTACTAGTTATCTGTTTCATGTGCAGCTGCGCGACTTAGCAGAGCAGGGAGAGCAGAGTGTGTACATGTCAACCTCCATCTCCCAGTTTTTTTCTCCTCCACCCCTTTCACCTTTAGTAACCACATGTTTGTTTTCTACATCTGTGCCTCCAGGTCTATTTTGTTAATAGGTTCATTTGTACCGTTGTTTTAGTTTCCACTTATAAGTGAAAGTGTATGATATTTGTCCTTCTGTGTCTGACTTACTTCACTCCATGTGACAATCTCTAGGCCCATCTATGTTGTTTTTCTATGATTAAACTATAGATAAATTATAAAGTTTACTTTATAGAGTTTACTTATAATTTTAAAGTATTTTAACCTTAATATATGTTTTATATCTCTGATGAATTCTGGAGGATCAGAGAACTTGAATGACGGCTTGATAAAAAGTGGCTGGGAATGTCGGCTAATGTATAACAAATATTATAGGCGCCATTCACTGAAGGTATCTCTCATAACGACCCAAAGCAAAGAGGGAATGGAGACCAGGAATATGTGGGAACTGACGCTGGAGCTGTGCTGCAGACAGACACGGGGGTGGCAAAGATGAGAACAGCGGTTACTTCATGCGCCTTTTAAGCTCTTGATGTGTTTAATGGCTGGGCAGACACAGGAGATGAATCTTTGTGCTCATACGAAGCTGGAGGTTGGATCTGAGGGTCATCCTGCTCTCCTGAAGAGACAGGGCAGACCAGAAATAGGTGGACGAGAAAAAATCCAGCTGTTGGCACAGGGAGATGACAGGCTGCCGCCCTTGGTCTGATTCTGAAGAGAGAAAATGGTTGCCTAGGAGATTTGTAATCATTGGTTGTCTGCAGGAGTATTTGCAGTTTGAATTCATACCATTTGAGTGGTGTGGAGCCCCAGTATGAGAGATTAGGGTAAAATTAACCTTGGGCTCATGATACCTCTGAAATACCTGCCAGGAGAAAACTCAAAACTTCCGTGATGGACATAAGGAATTCTTACAGATAAACCCCAGTGAAGACGAAACACTGATCTGAGGAGAGAAATAAAGTGTGAGTAGGTTCATAGATATAGCAAACAATAGGCTTAAGTCCCCAAGGGCTTCAGGAACCAGTAGCATCAAATAGAGATTATAAAATAGTTAAGATTAATGACACAATGAAAATTTTAAAAAATGAGAAAAAAAACAAGCCACCAGTAATGGAAAACAAAAGACAAGGAAAATTTAAAAGACAGAAGGGAACTTGTAGGGATAAAAAATATAGGGCATGAAATTTAACAAACCAAGAATGATTAGGTTAAAGAGCAAATTAGACACAACTAAAGAGAGAATTAGCAAAGTGGAGGATCCATTGAGCTCACGGAGATAAAGAGATGGCAGCAGGGTTAACGAGACAGAAGACAGGCTGAGAAGGCTCAGGAAACCACAGCAACGATTCCACGTGGAATAAAGGGGGAAGGAGAGTGAGCCAGTGTCCAAAGAGATGAGGACTCACATTCCCCCAAACGGGGTATTTCTGAACTTTCTGATTCAGGGAAAAAACAGTTCTAACAAGAGTAGATAAAAGGAAATTTACATCTGGATATATAACAGTGAGTTATGTAAGAACACCAAAGACAAAGAGAATGCCTTAAAAATAGCCAGAAGTAAAAGCTGACCTGAAAAAGAATGCCAGTTAATTTGACTACCACCTCTCAACAGTCACTAGAGGACAGTGAAGCTATACCTTCCAAGTCCTGAAGGAAATTGAAACCTTTACTTAGTGAAGCTGTCATATAGGAATTAGGAAGAAGTGAAAAGCAAATCACTAAGAGGTTTGCACCTAAACAGCTTCTAGGGATGCACTTCAGCGACACGATTATGGAACCCAGAAGGAAGGGATGAGCATAAGCAGAGCCGTGAGCAAATGACTTGGTGAATGTAGGGGTAAACCTGAACAAGGTTGACAGTGTAGACAGTGACAGTGTTAATGACTCATTTTAAGCGTATAAAAACAGGTAGTATCTGAGATTAAGTAGTGTGTAAGGTGGGAGGAGAATAATCCAAGGATGCAAAAATCCTTGAGGGGCCCCGTGAATGACTGGGGAAACTGTCGATGCCGTCAAGTCACGTGCACAGTCACAGCAAAGGTCCATCTAGTGAAAGCTGTGGTGTTTCCAGTGTCATGTATGGATGTGAGGGAAGCTGAGCACCGAAGAATCGATGCTTTTGAACTGTGGCGCTGGAGGAGACTCTTGAGAGTCCCTTGGACTACAAGGAGATCTAGCCCGTCCATCCTAAAGGAGATCAGTCCTGAATATTCATTGGAAGGACTGATGCTGAAGCTAAAACTCCAATACTTTGGCCACCTGATGTGAAGAACTGACTCATTTGAAAAGACCCTGATGCTGGAAAAGTTTGAAGGTGGGAGGAGAAGGGGAAGACAGAGGATGAGATGGTTGGATGGCATCACTGACTCGATGGACATGAGTTTGAGCAAGCTCCAGGAGTTGGTGATGAACAGGGAAGCCTGGTGTGCTGCAGTCCATTGGGTCACAAAGAGTCTGACACAACTGAGCAACTGAACTGAACTGAACTGAACAGAGCAGAATCTGTAACTTCTAAACAGTAAAGAAAAAAATGAAAAAAAAAAAAAAGCCTTCTAATCCTGTAGGACAAGGGTCAGCGCTTTTCTGTAAAGGGATAGATACTAAATGGCTTTGATTCTGTGGACTGACCGGATGCTTCTTGTTCCAACTGTTCAACTATGTTGCAGCGTGGAAGCAGATGCTGAGAAGATTTAAACAAATGGGCATGGCTGTGTTCCAACAGAACTTTATTTACAAAACAGGCCTAGACTGGATTTGAGCTGTCAGCTGTAGTTCATCAACCCCTGCTCTAGAAGATAGGAAAGGAAATGGAATCTAGGAAGAGGCAGCATCCACAAAGGTGGCCAAAGCAAAAATAGATGAGCAACCTCAAGAAATGTGTTAATAAATTAACTGAATTAGCTGGATAAAGACAGAGACTGCTGGATTAGATAAATTAAAGAACACGTAACTTTAACTTTACTTATGGTTTAAGTAAGACAAATATCCTTATGGTTTAAGTAAGACAAATACTTGAACCACAAGTAAAGCGTAAAGGTGGAAAATAAGGTGGAGAAATAGTCCAAACAAATACAGGTGAAAAGAAAAGCTATTAACTATTTTGGCAGTGAAAGTTAAAATAGACTTTATGGTAACGAAGCATTAACTATAACAAAGAAGGTCATTATAAAATGGCAAAATGAAGATTTCACTAGGAGAAACTTATACATTTATATACCCCCAAAACATAGCCTTGAACTACATGAAGCAAGATTTGACAGGATTACAAGGAGAGGTTTACAGTCTACACTTGCAGTGTGGGACCAAAGTAGAGGTGTGAACTTGGAGCTCCCCAGGCGGCCCTGGTGGTAAAGAACCCATCTGTCAGTGCAGGAGAGTTAGGCTGCATCCCTGGGTCAGGAAGACCTCCTAGTGTAGGAAATGGCAACCTGCTCCAGGACTCTTGCCTGGAAAATTCCATGGAGAGAGGAGCCTGGTGGGCTACAGTCCAGGGGTCGCCCAGTGTCAGATTCGACTGAGTGAGCACCACAGGAAGTTTAATGATTAGACTGGATTTGGGATGTGCAACTAAGAAAGAAGGATGCATGTTCTTTTCAAACACACATGGAACCATTGTCATGATCTCGTATTAGTTCATAGAATAAGATTCAACAAATATCGAAATCTGGAACCATGCAGGTCATCTTTTTTCTGCCCAGTGCACTTGTTAGAAGCCAATCAGTTTCATAAAGTGATACATTTGGGTTTTTAAAGCACATTTTTTATAAATAAGTTAGATTCAGAGAGAAATTATAATAGAAAGAAGAATGTATTAAGACCTGGGTGATAATGAAAACATCACATGTCCAGACTCATGGGATGCTGTTAAAGTAGCCTTTTGAACAAAATTAATGGTACTGAATACATTCATGAGAAAAAAGAAAGACTTGACATTGTTCAATAGAGATGAAAAGAACACCACAGAAAACATAAAAAAAAACTGAAGAAGGGAAATATTACCTGTAGGAGCTGGAGGGATACGGACAAGCCAAAGTTGGTTTGTTGGAAAGACTAGTAGTTTAGAAAATTTTCTGGTTACATTTCTGAGGGAGACAGAGAAGGAGAGAGGGAGAAGGAGACAGAGAGAGCGAGAGCAGGAAAGGATGGAAGGCAGAAATACTGAGAGAGAAAAGCAGATAACCAACCACAGTGACAGGATTAAAAAAGGGCACAGATAGGCAGATGTGGGTGTTTGATGAAATGCAGCAAGATGATACTATGGGTAGCCCGAAAATGTATTACAAAACTGTCAGCCCCCCAGGAAAATGTGCATTACCAAAGCTGACTAAAGAAGAAGAGGAAAACCTGTCCTCATCTATTAAGAAAATGGAATCAGTCATTAAAACGTCTGCCCACAAGATTTCTGCCAGGCCCAGACAGTTCAGAGCTAGCTTCTGCCAAATACTCTAGGAACATACAATCCCGATTTCAACAGACTGTCCCAGAGAACACGGGCCTCCCACTCGCTGCTTCATCTTGTGCATATGTGCCACCTTGATCCCAAGCTAGACTGAGAGGCACACAAGAGAATCAATTATTGGCTGAGGCCCTCCTGATGGGGGATGCAAAGTTTAGACAAAACAGCAACACGCGGGGCCCAGCAATAAACGTGCAGAAATACACCAGGACATCGGGTTAGCCACTCACCAAACCCGCATCAGTAGCAGTTCTTTAGAAAGAACAGTTACTGAGGCGCAGATCACCAGGAAGCCGTTTTTAACCCCTGCCGGAACGATGGGGAATCCTCCACGCTGGAGGGACAAACACCAGCACTCTGCCCGAAGTAAGCATTTCCAGGTTGAGGAGCCAAGGGTTCCTCGGGGTCAGGAAGGCTGAAGATGAAGCTCCACGAAGCTCCCTGGGTTCCCACAGACCCACCCCAGCTTCCAGTCTGTTCTGCCTTATCCAGCTCCTACGAGCTTACCTGGCCTGCCTGGGCCCTGCCTGAACACACATGAGCTTGCGAACTCCAACGTGACACAACCTTCAAGTCATGTCTCCGATCTCTGCTTTTATCTGAACTTAAAAAGTGAGGAATAATTATTCCCATTTTTCATTGTTACCGAGTTCATGTTTATTATAGAGCCCCTTGGACTGCAAGAAGATCCAACCAGTCCATCCTAAAGGAATTGAGTCCTGAATATTCACTGGAAGGACTGATGTTGCAGCTGAAACTCCAATATTTTGGTCACCTGATGCAAAGAACTGGCTCTTTGGAAAAGACCCTGATGCTGGGAAAGACTGAAGGCGGGAGGAGAAGGAGACAACAGAGGAGATGGTTGGATGGCATCACCGACTCAATGGACGTGAATCTGAGTAAACTCCGAGAATTGGTGATGGACAGGGAGGCCTGCTGTGCTGCAGCCCATGGGGTCGCAAAGAGTCAGACTGAGCGGCTGAACTGCACTGGACTGAATGTGCAGAAATCATGGATGAAAATGTGGAAGGAGATGAAAACTCCCTTCGATCCAGTCACAGAAAGGTAACCACTAGCACTAGCAATATTTGTTATAGCTGCGCTCCCTCCCTCCACACACACACACACACACACACACACACACACACACACACCATGAAATACAGTCTATGTTTGTGCATGCTCATGCCTAGTCACTCAGTACTGTCCAACTTTTGCGACCCCGTGGACTGTGGCCTGCCAGGCTCCTTTGTCCATGGGAGTTTTCCAGGCAAGGACACGTGAGTGAGTTGCCGTTTCCTGCTCCAGGGGCTCTTCCCAACCTGGAGATCAAGCCAGTGTCTCCTGCGTCTCTTGCCTTGACAGGTGGCTTCTCCACCCCGAGCCACCTGGGAAGCACAGTCCATGGTTACTCTTGATAAGTGATAATGCAGATGACACTATACAGTTTATTCTCTCTGTATTAATACATAAATATCTGCATGTCTCTATAAACATAGAGTGGCTTCCCTGTTGGCTCAGAAGGTAAGGAATCCACTTTCTATGCAGGAGACCTGGGTTTGATCCCTGGATTGGGAAGATCCCCTGGAGGAGGGCGTGGCAGCCCAGTCCAGTATTCCTGCCTGGAGCATCCCATGGACAGAGGGGCCTGGTGGGCTACAGTCCACTGGGTTGAAAAGAGTCATACTCGACTAAGTGACTAAGCCCACATAAACATATAGAGATATTCTTTAAAATTAGAATTTTATGAACATTGCTTTTTCAGCCTTTTCCTTTCAAAATAAGAAAGTGTGAACGTTTCTTCAAGTAACCCTGCCCCCAGCCACGGTCATGCTAGGGCCGAGCCTCTGCTGCGATCGCCGCTGTCGTGTCCTTGCCCTGGGTCCCACCAGGCTGAGCTGCGACTTTGCATCATGTAACTCCAGAGCTTTGTAGCCAAGCGTCAGGCGTCCTATCCTTGAGCCTCGCGTCTGGCGCTGCCTGATCCCTATCGCTGCCGGGCTCCTGTGTAGGGGCCCTCAGGCCTGGGGCCCGCCCTGTCTCCAGGGTCTGCTCACTGACAGGTGCACCAGCAGGGCTGGTGTGCACGGGTTGTCTGTGACCCCAGGTAGAGCCTGGGCTCTTGCCTTCCCTTCCTCACCAGCTCACATGTCGCCTTAGCATAGTGCTCCCTCTGCCTGACCTCCCGGTGTAAGATAGCTGATGCACAGTGAGGAAAGACAGCTTTCCCCAGTTTTGCCCTGGATATCCTTTTCAGGGCTATTCCACTCGAATTTTTATATGCACTTATCAAAACTGAACATAGAATGTATGCATATACGTTTCTGCATATTTCACTCTGTGTCTAAGTATCTACATTCCTTGGTGCCTATTCTATCATCTACCTACCTACCTACCTACCTACTTATCTGTCTATCTAATGGGTATGTCATCCATGCACCTAATCTATTGTATGTATGTATATAAGTGTCTGGGGCTTCCCAGGTGGCGCTACTGGTAAAGAATCTGCCTGCAAATGCAGGAGACGCAGGAGACGCAGGTGTGATCCCTGAGCTGCGAAGATCCCTGGAGAAGGAAATAGCAGCCCCACTCCAGTATTCTTGTGTGGAAAATTCCATGGACAGAGGAGCCTGTCAAGCTGCAGTTCATGGGGTCACAAAGAGTTGGACGTGACTGAGTGACTGACCAGACCAGACCGGATTTTTGTACCTGCCCTACCCATCTCTCTCACCATGGTTGGATCCTAAGCACTTAGACTAGCGCCTGGCGTATGTCTGGCAAATATTTGTTGATAGAATAAATGTGTCAATGTCAATTTCCCTCTTATTTTCTGTTATGTAAAATGATGACAGTATATTGGAAACTAATATGCTATCAATATTATATGGCAATTATGCCTCAATTAAAAAATTAAAGCTCTTAGCGTCATTGCGGCTTTAACACCCAAATGTAGGCGCTGAGGTCACACGGCATTACTTGGGCCAAATGAACTGTCCATCTGAGTCTGGATACCTTGCACTGAAATTTTTCTAGCGTATAATCCACATGAAAAACATAGGACGTTATTTTTAGTAGGGCTGTGAATTTGTTCATATTCTGCAGTGATCTCAGCAGTTTCCCAGCTTCCTGTGCGATACTCAGACAGACGCTGCATCTTTGGAGCATCAGCACCCTTGCCCTGCTTGTCTTGAGCAGGTACCGGGGATTAGCGGCAGGTGTGTGGCAGGTGCTTGGGGGTCCCCGGAGCTCTGCTGGCCTCTGCTGCAGACTGGCCCGTTTGCCCCTTGGTGCCCATGAGGCGCTGCCCCCCACGGGGGGCAGGGCTGGCCTGCTTCTTGTGCTGGGCCACACCCCTGTGGTCCCTGCCCCTGCCCTTTGCTGTGCGGCCCGCCTTGATGGCTGCACCTCGGGGACCCTCTGCGCTGCCTCCGCTAACTGCACCGGCTTCCTGTGCAGCCTTTACCGCGGCGGCAGCCCCCGCCCACCCCCGGGGCAGCCACTGGTTCTGAACGGTCACTCTCCAGTTGGTTTCCCAAGCTGTGCAGGGTTCTCTGGCGGCTCTGCCCTGACGCTCAGCTTATGAAAACGCGCCTGCTTGTGATGGCTGATGTGGCACGGCTGCTTCCTCTGGGGCTCCAAGCAGGAAGGCAGGCGGAGTACCCTTGCTGCCCGCCTTCCCTCAGCCTCAGACACGTCCGTCTTCATGCTGGAGTTTCAGGCCATCTGTTGTCTCCCCATTTCCTCTCCTGTCTTCGTTCTCTGTCAAGCAGGGGGAGTTCTTTCTCTTAGTGGGCTATCTGTTCAACCGCTCAGTCGTGTCCCGCTCTGCGACCCCATGGACTGCAGCATGCCGGGCTTCTCCGGTGGCGCGGGGTCTCATTTACATAGAACAATTATGAAGCTGGAGAATGGATGCTTTTGAACTGTGGTGCTGGAGAAGACTCTTGAGAGTCCCTTGGACTGCAAGGAGGTCAAACTAGTCAATGCTAAAGGAAATCAACCCTAACTATGCATTGGAAGGACTGATGCTGAAGCTCCAATACTTTGGCCACCTGATGTGAAGAGCTGACTCATTGGAAGAGACCCTGATGCTGGGAAAGATTGAGGGCAGGAGGAGAAGTGGGCGACAGTAGATGAGGTGGTTGGACGGCATCACTGACTCGGTGGACATGAGTTTGAGCAAGCTCCTGGAGACAATGAAGGTCAGGGAAGCCCGGAATGCGGCAGTTCACGGGGTCACAAAGAGCTGGACATGACTTAACGACTGAACAGCAACGTTATGAAAACACTTGAATTGCCTCTCGGGTATCTAAAATGGGATATTAATTCAGGAAACCCTTTTGCTGTCTCAACATCCTGCTGCAGATACAAAATTCCTATTTTTCAGGTAGAAGATGAATATTAGGTCTTTTTGAAAATTTTGCTTTACTGCTATAATAATCCTAATTTCTATTCCTCATTTTCTAGAGCAGTGGATGCCCCTAAGGAAGAGATGAGATACCCAAGATTGCAAGAGAAGAATACACACAAATACATTTCCGGATATTTCATCCTGTGACACTTGTGGATGGATCTTTGACTCTTGAAAATACATTTGCTTGCCCTCCCATGGTCCACAGACCTCAGTGTCGAAGAAGGAACTTGCTGATTTCACATAGTTATTTTGGCTGCTTACTGAACTCTCCTTTCTATAATTTTTCAGTTAGAAAATTGTATCATTTGCGAATAATAGTAATTGCCGCATCCTTCCTCATCTATTCTCCTGTTTCTTTTCCGTTTCTAACTGCACTGGCTAGCAATTCTACACTTAGTATTTACTACTTTTAAACTCATATTTAATAAAGCAGTGGATGTAGCTTGGTCTCATCTTTTATTACAATGGAAAGAGCTCAAGTATGTTATCATTAATTAAGACATCAGCTGTTGGGCTAAAGGATAAAGAGACAATGTTTCTCTGCTCACAAGGTGAATGGTAGCATATATGTCAACAATATCTTGGGCAAATTCTACAACTTCCTGGTCAGTTTTAGTTAATAAACTCCGTCCAATCCCAAATTGCCTTTGAAGGTCCCCCCCCACCCCCGCCCCCCCACATGCTGTGATCGGAAGGCCTTAACTGAGGAGGGGTATGGCCTGACTTACTCTGTGTCCCACTCCCCCTTCTTCCTTGGAGTGTTCATGGAACAGCTTGAGCTCGATGCTTTCAGGAGTGTGGGGAATACCTGGAGATCTAACTGCTGCCCTATAGGCTGACATCTCACGGGGCAGGTGAAAACACGCTGGCTTTCCGCCCTGCTTATAGTTTTGAGTTCTTGGGCGCCCTCTGGCCTGCTGTGCTGGACAGTTCTCTGATGCGAGGGTGCTCTGGCTCTTGGTAGGCTTGCTAGATTTAGTAAATGAAATATAAAACACCTAGTTAAATGTTACTTCCAGACAAATAATTACTTTTTAGTGTAAGTATATCCCATGGAATGTTTGGGACATACTTAAACAGTTATTTGTTTACGAAAATTCAAATTTAACTGGATGTCCTGTGTTTTCCCAGGGACAGAGGAGCCTGGTGGGCTGCCGTCTACGGGCCACCCAGCCACGACTGCCCGGCTTAGCAGCTGCCTGTGTCTCCTCTGGCAAGGCCGCCTCTTTCACCTCCTCTCGTCAGCAGGCTCCCCGCTGGGCCTCCTGCTGGTGGGGGTGCTTGACCTGGGGGGTTCGTGTTCTCTCTGCACTGCTCTTTCTCATAGCCCTGCCTCTCCAGGCTCTTTCCCCTGTCAGATATGAACAGACCAGACCCTCATATTCTAAAAGTAGGCTAGCCAGGGAATAAGATGCAGTCTTCTCTGCTTATAGGTACCCCCAGTTTTGGGGTGTGTGTGTGTGTGTGTGGTGTGTGTGTAGGCATACAGTGAGGAATGCATATTAACTTTTATCAAAAGCCTTTTTGGCTTCTATTGAGATTATCATCTGGTTTTTATCCCTTTCCCGATTGACATGATTTATATTCATAGATTTCTTGTACTGTGTTTCTGGAATAATCTCTCCTTGGCGATAGTGTTTTTTTTTCCTCCCTAGACCACTGGGGTTTCCTTGCTAGTTCTTTATACATGAATTCGGTATGTATGTTCCTAAGAGAAATCTAGAGAAAGAATTATGCTTGCCTCTAAAATGGATTGTAAGCATTTCTACTTACTTTAACTTGATTTATTTATTTTTTCTACTGTATTCTGAAGGACGATTTAACGTAGGAGTTCTGTGTGATTTGAGACTTGACGTAATTTTGCAGTAAGCCCATCTTCACTTTTTGAGGTAAGGTTTTTGCCTTTCTCTCTTCACAGCCTCTTTGTTCTTCGTTGTTTTGCCCAAACTGCCTGAGCAAGGGCAGCCTCCTCTCACGGGCTCCACGCCAGGTCGGGGAGTCTGGGCGACTCCGATTCCTCTATTGCTCCTCTACCCTGGGCTGAGGGTGGGGAGGAGGGCATCTGTGAGTCCAGTTCTCTCCTAGGCTAATACGGGGCTCCAGGCTCTGGGTTTCATTTCCTCTGTCCTCGCAGCCTGTTTACTAACCTATTAAACCAACATTCTTGTTTATATCATTTAGATCCTCAGTAATCCTTACTGAAGATTTGATTTTGACTTGTAAGATACTTATTAATGTCTTCCACTACAATCACATTTTGTCAGCTTTTCCTTGTGTTACGAAGAGTCTACACTTTGAATGTTTTCATGTTGTGTTATGTGGCCCTGAAAAAGTGAAAGAAAGCGGTAGTCGTGTCCAACTCCTTGCAACCCTCTGGACTGTAGACTGCCAGGCTCCTTGGTCCATGGAATTCTCCAGGCAAGAATACTGGGTGGGGTAGCCATTCCCTTCTCCGGAGACTTTCCCAAGGCAGGGACTGACCCTGCTCTCCTGCACTGCTGGCACATTCTTCACTGTCTGAGCCCCCAGGGAAGCCCCACATAGTCATATCTTTATTTTGCCTTCTAACAGTCATCAATTATATTTATGTAATATACACTTTTGGTCCTTCCTCTGACATCTGATTATATTTTTATGATCACACTTATAATTCACCTGCATACTTAGAATGGAGAAGGACATGGAAACCCACTCCAGTACTTTTGCCTGGAGAATCCCATGGACAGAGGAGCCTGGTGGGCTACAGTCCACGGGGTCACAGAGAGTTGGACACGGCTGAGCACATATGCACACCCACAATATTCTGCCTTATATGTTGTTGTCTGGTTTAGTCTCAAAGTCGCAAAGTCGTGCCTGACCCTCTTGTAACCCCATGGGCTTTAGCCCTCCAGGCTCCTCTGTCCATGGGATTTCCTTTTCTGTGGACTCTCTTTTTTGGTCATCTCCATTGCTACTTGATGCCTATTTTTCGGTTATTGACTTCCACCCTAAGCACGTGCTTTCTCACACTCCTCACTCTTTAGAGCATCTCTCCTTTCTTTGAACCATGGTGCAGGGATGACCACAGGGATGGTCAGGACCTTCTGGGCTCCCTCACTCCTATTTTCTGACTCTGTCTTGGGGTTGAGAGCTTTTCTGATCCGGAAAGCAGAGAGGTCACCTCCTTAGGATGCCATTCCCCGACCCTCACATCTGTTTCAGCTCCTCTGTCTAAGTTCAGGCTGCGCAGACGGAAGTCAGCAGAGCTGGGGGCAGGATGCCTAGGAGGCCAGGCACACGCTGGGCATCAGCCCTGAGTGCTGGGAGGGGGGCTTGTCCGCTTAGACGCCCACAGCGGCCCTTTTGTCCAAGGTGAGGGCAGCGGAAGGAGGCTCAGGGCGGACAAGGGTTGGCAAGGTTGAACGCTTAAACACCTTTCCTGGAACACTCCTCAGAGACACACTCCAGCTAACTCAGTCTCGTTTAGTCAGTCAGCTGACTCTTTGGGGCCCATGGACTCGAGCCCACCAGGCTCCTCTGTCCATGGGATTTTCCAGACAGAACGCTGGAGCGGGTTGCCGTTTCCTCCTCCAGGGGGTCTTCCAACTCAGGGACTGAACCTGCATCTCCTGCGTTGGCAGGCGGATTCTCTACCACTGAGCTGCCTGGGAAGCCCAACTATCAGGGAGAAAAGCCGAGAAACAGTAGGCTTAACACAAAAATATCAGCAGCAAGCAACACGCCAGCTAACCATTCAGCGTAACTGTAGTGCACATAGGTAAGTGAGTTAAGAAGGGAGAACTTCCAGGTTTGTGGGATAAACATAATTCTAGAGCAGTTACTAAAGCTGTAGGCAGAAGAAATAACAAGTACGTCAAAGTCTACACTGTGCATCCAGCACAGAGTCAAAGCTCTCTTTTGATAGTTAAAGAAGTAAGTGTGTAAATAAAGGCTTTCAAAGTAGATTTTAAAATACGATGCATATTCTTCAAATTAATTCTAGGTAATTAGAATAATAAAATACTAACCCATATGGTGAGAAAGCAAAGGGAAGAGACAGAAAACCCCCAAAGGAGACATAATACAAAGTGTAGAAAATTATTTGTCGTCTTGATTACAAGGAATACAAACAACCTAAAATTCTCCTTAAAATGTGTACTGAGTAAAAAAATAAAGTTAAATGACTTCTGTATACACGTCTCATAGATACGCCTAGTCGTGATGTTTTGTCCTTTTTAAGCACTTTTGCCTTCGGCTGTTGATATTTTTCATTTTTCTATTGTGTTCATAAGTGCAGATTCTGTAAACCCCAATATTCATTTGTCATATTGTCCTTGTCTGATTGTCAATATCAAAGTTGCCTTGGTCCTATAAGATAAAAATAGATGAAACTGACTGATAGAAAAATGTTATTTCTCAGAGATTAATAAAGAAACGCTGCATAGCTAGAGTTACCTGCGTGGGCTGTTTGCAGCTGCTATGCTCCGTGCATAGTTCCATTCCTTTTTATATCCCTGTTATTTCTGTTTTCTATCTCACCTGGCTGGACATTTATGCTTATTTTGCAATTCTGATTTTATTGTCCTTTCTACGGCATCTTTATCTTCCTTTACTTTTGTAAACAGTCTTTATTTTGTATATTGCCTTCTCTTTGTTTTCTCTGAATTTATTCCATTTTAAAAATCTAACTTCAGTTGGACACCTAGTGCATTAATTTTCAGTCTGTCATTTCTATAACTTTCCAGTGGAGACCTGCTTTAGCTGCAGCCCAGCCAACTGCATTTTCATTGAATTGTTTCATTAATGCTGAGTGTATAAGCTTCCAAAATGATTTAGGATTTGATACGAGTTAAAATTGTTTTCCAAGTGTATGGGCTGCAGAGAAAGACCTGCTTCTCACTCAGTTTCATTGTGTTGCAGTGACACGGTCTGCATAATGATAGTTTTTAAAATTTATTTATTTTTAATTGAGGGATAATTGCTTTATGATATTGGTTTGGTTTCTGCCCTGCATCAACAGGAATCAGCCATAGGTGTACATGTATCTCCTCCCTCCAGAACCTCCCTCTCGCCTCCCTGCTGTCCCACCTGCCCAGCACCCCATGTCACACAGCAATGGTAGCTCCTGAAATCTGTCAGATCTTGCTTGTGACCTACAGTGTAGTCATAAACTATTTTTTTGGTAAAAGTTTAATTTACAGTCATTTTAGAATGAGTATATCTTCCTAACTGCTGTTTATTAATTTAAGTTTATTAAGTTAAGCGTGTTCTGATCTGTGTTTTGACCACCATCTGTTTTGTGCTCGGCCTGTGAATTGAGATGGTGGTGTTACTTACTCCCGCTTCCTTGTGAACTTGTCTCAGATTTTGAAGCCGTTTTCCTTTCGGTTTCACACGTTCACAGTCATCATCTTCGTGGCGACTCGCACGCTTTGTCGTCCTGTTGCTCCAGTCTGTCCGTGACGTGATTTTGGCCTGAGTCCGCTCCGTGTGATGATCACGGCCTCTCGGCCTCTCTGGTTTCCTGCTGGCCCGGGGCTTCCCCTTCCAGGCTCCCTCTAGACCTGATGCACCCATGCTCAGCCAGCCGCGGGCATTCTGCCTGGTTTTCTGTGCTTGGAGCTTTGTCCCTGTCTTCTCACCAGGTTAATCCCCATACAGCTTTCCTTCAGCTCAAACCACTTCCCCCAAGCACGCTAGTCCATTAGGAAGACTCTTTAGTTGAGTGCTAGAGATGGCAGAGATGGGAGAGGGCTGTGGATGGAGACAAGGAAGCAGGTTAAAAAATTATCGGAGTGCAGGGACAGAACTTTTAGTTTCAGCCAGGGATAAGTGAACTCTGTGCCATGGCACGTTGCTAAGGGAGGCACAGGGGAGACCACGTCTGCGTTACCTGCCTCTGAGTGTATACCTGGATAGAGAATGGTAGGGCTGATTCTAGATGGTTCTAGGGGGACACAGTCAGACTCTGGGTCTCAGGCTGGGCAGGGAAGGCTCTTGTTGATTAGTGAGCAGGTGAAGGTTGAGCACAGAGGCACCAGAAGTCATGAGCGTAGGAAGGACACAGGCAGGGATACAGGAGGCAGCCCCCCAGGCACCGGGTCTGGGCTTTGAGGTCAGGCCGCTGGAAAGCTAGGCAAGAATCTTCTGGTGACGCTGGTGACGTGGGTGGAGCATGGGGCCAGGTCTTGGTGATCGGGGCATGATAACCCCAGCCGTTGCCATCTGTGAAAGGCTGGCTGGAGATCAGAGAGGAGCTGAGAATAACTGCTTGGTGATGGGGAAGTCAATGGAAACCATCCCAGCTGGACAGAGGCTGCCCACTCAGACTCACTAGATCCGGGGGGTCAGCCATGCAGGGACTCACAGGTAGGCAGGTGGGGACACGGGAGGTGTTGGTGTGGGGAGAATGAGGAGGGCTCCCAATGGCTGGGCCATCCTAGTGACTGGGGACCATGGCTGGCTTTCACTGGCAGGTCCTGAATTAGAAGTGGGAGCAAAAATGAGGGCAAAGAAGAACAGGGGCAGTCATTGCCCAGTCCTGGCTGTTCTGGCCCAGCTGGTGCTCTGGCTTCTGGGATGGTCACTGCAGGGCTTGAGGGTCAGAGTTCAAGTGTCACACATGATCTGGACATTGTCTGTATGTATATTCATCCTCTCAATAAACTTTTTTTTTTGACATGTAACATTTGCTTCACTGCAAGAGTTTCCTGTCTTCTCCATCTTTCTGTAATTCAGATACAGACTTCTCTGCAGCAAGGAGTGACGTTTATATGTACCTTCACCACACTGCCCTGTGACCCTGGGAGATGAGGTGGGGAGAAGGTTCTCACCCTCACCTGCAGAGGATGGAGTGGAGATGCAGAAAGGAGAGCGACTTACTGATTTAGCAGAGGCTGATGCCCGTGGTGGGCTGCAGCTCCGGACGCTCTGGGCTTTCTCTCCTGCTGTTCCCAGGGCTCCCAGGGGAACAGGCCTTGCCCTGATGCCACCACATCTGTAAGGAACAGGTTCAGGCGGCATGTTTCACAGAAGGTGCATTTTTTTTTTTTACAGGCAGGGATACAGGAGGCAGCCCCCCAGGCACCGGGTCTGGGCTTTGAGGTCAGGCCGCTGGAAAGCTAGGCAAGAATCTTCTGGTGACGCTGGTGACGTGGGTGGAGCATGGGGCCAGGTCTTGGTGATCGGGGCATGATAACCCCAGCCGTTGCCATCTGTGAAAGGCTGGCTGGAGATCAGAGAGGAGCTGAGAATAACTGCTTGGTGATGGGGAAGTCAATGGAAACCATCCCAGCTGGACAGAGGCTGCCCACTCAGACTCACTAGATCCGGGGGGTCAGCCATGCAGGGACTCACAGGTAGGCAGGTGGGGACACGGGAGGTGTTGGTGTGGGGAGAATGAGGAGGGCTCCCAATGGCTGGGCCATCCTAGTGACTGGGGACCATGGCTGGCTTTCACTGGCAGGTCCTGAATTAGAAGTGGGAGCAAAAATGAGGGCAAAGAAGAACAGGGGCAGTCATTGCCCAGTCCTGGCTGTTCTGGCCCAGCTGGTGCTCTGGCTTCTGGGATGGTCACTGCAGGGCTTGAGGGTCAGAGTTCAAGTGTCACACATGATCTGGACATTGTCTGTATGTATATTCATCCTCTCAATAAACTTTTTTTTTTGACATGTAACATTTGCTTCACTGCAAGAGTTTCCTGTCTTCTCCATCTTTCTGTAATTCAGATACAGACTTCTCTGCAGCAAGGAGTGACGTTTATATGTACCTTCACCACACTGCCCTGTGACCCTGGGAGATGAGGTGGGGAGAAGGTTCTCACCCTCACCTGCAGAGGATGGAGTGGAGATGCAGAAAGGAGAGCGACTTACTGATTTAGCAGAGGCTGATGCCCGTGGTGGGCTGCAGCTCCGGACGCTCTGGGCTTTCTCTCCTGCTGTTCCCAGGGCTCCCAGGGGAACAGGCCTTGCCCTGATGCCACCACATCTGTAAGGAACAGGTTCAGGCGGCATGTTTCACAGAAGGTGCATTTTTTTTTTTTTAAAGAAGGCTGTGGTGGGATCTTCTCTAACATGCTGTCAGATGGCTGGCATGCTGCATTATCACATGAACGTTTTGCAGTCCACACAGTGGAAATCCAGAGGTGAAGATTTCTAGCTCACGTGCTCAGTCGTGTCCGATTCTTTGTGACCCTATGGACAGTAACCCAGCAGGCTCTCTGTCCATGGGATTTCCCAGGCCAGAATACCAGAATGGGTAGCGGGGTCTTACTCCGGGGGGTCTTCCTGACCCAGAGATCACACTCGTGCCTCCTGAAGCTCTCGCACTACAGGAAGATTCTTTACCCATGGAGCCATCAGGGCAGCCCGAGGCCTTCCATAGGGTCACCGGAGATACTCTCAGTACTTAGGGCTATCTCACAAACTGGTCACGAGAGACAAAACAATTCATGCCCCTGGACCTTTACTGTTATTGGTGTGTTTGTGAATGTTTCTCAGCTTTGTACAACACTGCTGACTTAAAAAAAGTGCACAACATGAGAGTGTCAAATTAAATTTTATTTGGGGGCAAAATGAGGACCATGGTCCGGGAAACAGCACTCCAGAAAACTCTGAGAGACTGCCCCAAAGAGGCTGGGGGGGTCAGTGTACCCATGATTTTGAGAAAGGGGGACTGCACACAGTCAAGCACACATTTTTGCAGAAGGTCTCCTGAGGGTTACTGTTCGTCAACCCAGGAAGCAACCCGGGTCTCCCACACTGTAGGCAGACGCTTTACCATCTGAGCCACCGTGGAAACCAGACGTGGGGAAACTTGGACCTGCAGGCCAGATCTGGCCCTCTGCTGCTTTTCTAAATAAAGTTTTATTAGCACACAGCCACGCCCATTTGCTTGTACATTGTCTCCTTTCATTCTAGAAGAGCAGAGTTGAATAGATGCAGCAGAGGCCAGATGGCCCGCAAGCCCCGATTATTTCCGATCTGGCACTTGACAGAGAAAGTGGCTCACATCTGCTGTACGCCCAGCATGAAACGATAGTTATCTTTAGCTCAGAGCCTTGCAGCTGGGGATAAAGTGTTAAGCTACACAGTAAACAAGGGTGGCAAGAATGAAAATCCTCTGTATACAGCGCAAGAAACCCAAACAAAGAACTCTGGTTTGCTGCGGAGCTTTTATTCTGTTGTTTATCACTGAGCTATGTTTTTCCACAAACAGATGAGGACGGATTAAAAAAATAAAGTTTTTAAGGAGGTGATTTTCCATAAACACGTTGCTTTTGTGAAGCAACAGGAGACATACTGGAGACATTTTTAAACGTTGTTTTGTGATCTAATTCCCACGTGGCCCGAAGACCGTGTTTATATGATCTCCGGACATTAGGAACTGGGTCTGAGGTCTGAACGCCGGGAGTCACAGCCTGAGACTGGAACCAGCCCCAGTGACCGTACATGAGATGAACCCTCCACGTAGCTGCTGTCTCCCCATCTGTAAAGGGACCCATGTGAGATGTGAACGCTGACACCCCTCCCAGCTCCGAAACCCAGACTCCGGGATTCCACGCTAATGGAAAGCTTGGCCTTGCTCTGACTCCATCTCGTGAGAATGTGATGGCGTGACATTACCATACGAAGGAGGCTCTAAATACGAAATTCCCCCGTTGAATATACGTTGTGCCTAAGTTCTGAAGAAGTAATCAGTTTCCATTCAGTTATCCAACTGAGTGAGCAGACGTGGCCAGCACTGGGCTTGGCCGTCCAAGCTCTCTGGAAACAGAGCTCCTGGGGTCGAGAAGGGGGAGGGAGTTCCGATCCCAGGGGATGGGGGACACCGACTCGAAAGCCCACTTGGACCTCACGAACAGTTCTGCACACGGGCTCTCAGACAGTGACACACAAGATCCTGGAATCTGTTTTGCATTTAGGAAAAATTTTTCAGTGACTACATGACTTATTTAAAACACACTCATTGCAGATGATTTCAATTGTGCAGTTTTTAAATGTCTGCAGATCCTAACACCTTTCTGGCCTCCGGCACAGTGCAGGTCTGTGTCCCTTCTTGTCCCCTCACAAGTGTATGACCCTTTGCAAATTTCACTCTGAGGCCCCCCGCCGTCTGGGCTCTGGGGGGTGGTGTGGAGATGAGGTGACGCGGCCCATTGTGGCCAACACAGCCCTGCAGTTCTGGTCCATACCAGTCGGCAGGATGTAATTCACACAGTGCCTCGGGGGAACGGCTGAATTGAGATGAATGCTCTGAGGCTGACACGGTTGGCCTGGTAGAGCTGTTGGGGGCATTCAGGAAGGATTTCAAGTGTTTAGGCCTGGGGCCCGGGTCTTAGGAGCCACTCTGTAGATGACAGATGTCCTGGCAGTGGAAAATCTATCCGAAAGCTGTTAAAGAATAGAGATATAGCCAATTGTATCAAATCTATTCTTAGTATGATCTATTCTTTGTGCTCAAGAAGTTGTGGGATTTGTATCGGGGTTGCAGAGGTCACTGTTGGGAGGAGGGTAGGGAGGGTCAGAGAATTTAAGCAGCTCGTTATTGGCCACAGGAGTAACTCACGGCAGGATGGCCTTGAACTGTTCTCTTCTGTTAAGTAGAAGAGCTGCAGAAAGAGCAAAGCATCCTGATGCATGTCTTAAGGTCCCAGATTTTCGGTCCACCGGGAGGCCCTGAGCAGATGCAGCCACGAGCCCTGGGAGAGGCAGTGGGGGGGGGAGCAGGCGCCCTTACACCTCAAACCTGCAAACGCGCACCCAGACCCGCGGAGCGAGCAGAGAGGTGAAGTGGGAGTCTGGGCTGTTGGTGAAGGCCATGCTGGTCGCCCGTCTCCGTGGTGGATGATGAGGGAAGGAAATAATCACCACCTTTAAATAAACAGCCGAGCAGAACTCATGTGGGCGCAGCAGGCAGATGGAACCGTGGTTTAAAAGACGGAGTTGTTCTTTCCTGGGAAACTGCAGGGCCAGCTCCAGGCGAGGTCCAGGAAGAGACAGGAGTTGGAATCTTCTAGCAAACTTGGGAAGAGCACACCCACTGACCCCGGGAGACAGCTTTGTTTGGATACTCTCTGGAACTGTCTGTAGCAGAATGCAGAACTGTGCAAATTCCTAAACTTGGTTCTGTTGAATGAGTGGTCTTATGGGATCCACCACCACCACCACCATTACACCCAAAGGATCCTGGGGATCAAATAAGTCTGAAAACACTCTATCCTATTTCCATCCTGGAGCTTTACTGTGCTTATTAGCATACTAAAGCCTCTGATAAGTCCTGCAGTGAAAAGAAGTCTTTAACTTTGGGCCAAACAAAATTTCTCAGTCAGCAGGGCCAGAGTACTTTTCTTCCCCTTAGCATCGTTATAAACCTCTGCTTTTCTAAAGACTTCAGTTTGGGAAGTCTGTTGGAATGCAACCCATACACTACTCCTGTGTCTTAAAAACAATCACTTCTCCCCAGGAATCTAGTCTCGCCTTGTCAAGTGGCATTAGGTCCCATCAGGTGACAAGCTGAAGGAAACTGGCGTTTCATAATTTGAAAACGTGTTCACTGTTTTTCTTTAAATAATGTATTCCTTACTCTTTTACGCTCCTGATTCATTTTTTAAAAAATAAAAAATATCCTTGCTATTTCACAGGGAAGCAGGCAATATCAATTTTATTGCTTAAAGAAATAAGCTTATCTGTTAATCTGTCAGAAACTAGCTCCTGGCGCATACGGGTTCTGCCCCTTGGAGATTGTGCTGGGGAAAGTTTTGCAGCGGAGATGCTCGTGGGATGTGATTGTTGGGCAGATGCTCTGAGCCTTCCGCAAACAGCACGAACTCAAGACGGAGCTGATTCTGACCTGATCCTTTCTAGCTGAGGTCAGGGCTCCCTTCCACGGTGAGATCCCAGAGTGCGAAATAGTGGCTGACAGGCCGCCTGAGGCTGATTTGATGGGACCTCGTGCTTTGCGGGACTCTGCGGTAAGGAGCCGTTGACGGGGACTGGGGGCGATGTGCCTTACTGCTGCCCCCGCCTGGGCCTCGGGGTTAGGCAGGCTGCCAACTCCGCTTCCTCTACGTCTCTGCACCAGCTGGAATGCAAATTGGTTGAAGGACACGACATCAGCAGGTCTACGTGCTTGAGAAGGTAACTTAAGGCCAGACAGACCCGGGTTTGAACAGGATTCCCCACAGAGAGATGGGGTGAGGCTGTGAGTTCCTGGGGATGCAAGTGGTGGCTGTAATTCCTGCCTGGCAGAGCTGCTGGGAGGACGCGATGGCGGCACCCAGACTCGCAGGGCAGGTGGGCTCCGAGAGACCCTGCATCCTGGTGCTGCGGCTGGAGCGGGGTGTGTCCTGGGCCCCAGCCGCTTCTGCCCTCATTGCCCATCCCACGCCCAAGTTAACTGATCAAACGTGGGTCCTGGCGCAGAGGAAGGCCTTGCTGTCTCGGGTGGGTCCAGACTTCTTCCTGCAGCTGGGGAAAACCTGCTGGATCTGATCAGGACCTACGGGAACACGGCTCAGAGGCAGGCGTGAGCGAGGCGCAGCAGAGCCTCGGGCATGTAGGGGCTTGGGGAAGGCGGAAAGGCGGGCTGCAGCCCCGCCTGCTCTGCGGCTGCGCGCTGGAGGCCAGGCCGGTCAGCCGGCGGCCTAGGAAGGGTCCTGGGCCCGGTCTGCTCTGTAGGTGACTTCTCAGCGTTCAGATACTGCCCGGGGCTGGGTGACACTGGCAGTGTCTACAGGACTGAGACGGCGGCTGCTTTGGATTTGGGACGTGATGTCGGGCCTGAGCTCAGCTCTTGCACCAGGCGGGGGCTCCGCACCGTACCGGCGGAGGTGTGGAGCCCGGACCAGCCGGGCGCATCCCTGGGCTGGGGGTGGGCTTCGCTGCGGCCCAGGCCCTGTCCTGAACCACGGGTGGGGGTGGGCCTTCCGGACAGCGGTGGGACGTCAGGGCCATTCTGGGGAGCCCAGGGTGCTGGGGTGGGAGCTGCCAGCTGACCAGGGAGGGCTTTCTGGGAAGGGGCCGAGCTGGACCTCAGAGGATGCGGGTGAGGGGTGGCTGAGCCCTTCCAGACATGCACTGGCTGGTGTGCGCCCTCACGGCGGGAGGGCCCGGGTCCAGCTCTCTGGGACACCACCTGCAGACTAGAGAGTACCCACTTTATGTGGTCGAAGGCCACCTTCTCACGTGGGACCTTAGGTAGAAGCCTTTGCCTCACACCTGAGGTGTTACTGAAGCCCACACACCTGGACTGGCTCTTCATTCCCTGACCAAGTGTGTGTGTATGGGTGTGAGGGTGTGTGAGGGTGAATGTATCTGATGTGTGGTGCGTGTGTGTGTACGGTTTTGTGTGCGGTGTGTTTTGTATATGGTGTGTTTAGTGTGTGTGGTGTTTTGTTGGGTGTGTGTTGGGTGTGTGTCGTGTGCAGTGAGTGTCTGTGTCTGTGGTGTGTTTTGTGTGGTGTATTTTGTGTGTGGTATGTTTTATGTGTGGTGTGTTTTGTGTGTGATGTATTTTGTATGGTGTGTGTTTTGTGTGTGTGGTGTGTGTTTTGTGTGTGGTGTGTGTTTTCTGTGTGCTGTATATGGGGTTTGTGTATGTGTATGGTGTTCTGTGTGTGGTGTGTTTTGTATGTTTTGTGTGTATGTGTATGTGGTGTGCAGTGAGTGTATGTGTATGTGTGTATGGTGTCTGTGTGTGTATGGTGTTTTGTATGGTGTGTTTTGTGTGTGGTGTGTGTGGTATTTTGTGTGTGTGGTGTGTTTTGTGTGTGTGGTGTGTGTGTGTGGTGTGAAGTGAGTGTATGTGTCTGTATGGCAAGTTTTGTGTGTGTGTGTGTTTTTGTGTGTGTGTGGGGGTTTTTTTATGTGTGATGTGTTTTGTGTGGTGCATTTTGTGTATGGTGTGTGTGTGGTGTTTTGTGTATGTGTGTATAGTATGTGTGTGGTGTGTTTTGTGTGTTATGTCTTGTGTGTGGTGTGTGCTATATGTGTTTCGTGTATGGCGTGTAGGTGGTATATATGTGTGGTATTTTGTGTGTGCTGTGTACTGTATGTGTTTTGTGTGTGGTGTGTGTGTGGTGTTTTGTGGTATGTGTATGTGGTGTGTGTGTAGTGTTTTGTGTGTGTGTGTGCTCTATGTGGGGTGTGTGGCATGTGTGGTGTTTTGTGTGTGCTGTGTGTGTGTGGTGTTTTGTGTGTCGTGTGTGTGTGCTGTGTGTGTTGTGTGTGTGGTGTTTTGTGTGTGCTGTGTGTGCAGTGTGTGGTGTGTGGTGTGTGTGGTGTGTGTGTGATGTTTTGTGTGTGTGCTGTATGTGTTTTGTGTATGGTGTGTGTGGTGTGTTTTGTATAAAATATGTGTGGTGTCTGTGTGGTGTTTTGTGTGTGTTGTGTGTAGTGTTTTGTGTGTGGTGTGTGCTGTATGTATTTTGTGTCTGGTGTGTGTGTGTGTGGT
>SJYC01149724.1:0-58302 GCA_006408675.1 Madoqua kirkii | reverse complement strand
GGCACGTCCCACTCATCTGGTGAATACATCAGCTGAATGCAATCCGCTTTCACAAACAGATGTCCCAGGAAGGGGGTGGGGGGCACTGAACGTGGGTTAGAAGTTGCAGAAGGTTCTTTATGAGGTTCTTGCTTTGTGTGATGTGGAGCGGGACAGCCAGGGTTACTTTAATTGAAGTACATCTAACTGGGTGCTTAAGCTGGGTCCCTATAAAGGTTTTTTTCAAGTCCCCCTCTCAGAGCGGAGTTTCTGTCTCCCAGTTGTTTCCTTGGGGCTCCTCAACCCATTTTCCTGGAGACACCAGAAGGAGGTAGAAAGAGAACGCAGTTTGACCATGGCCGGCTTGAATAGGGGGCCAGGCTGGCGGCTCCCAGAACCTTCTGGCTGTGCGCACGGAGTCCCTGCTGCCCTTTTGCACGGACAGCACCCCTGCTCTGAGCCGCCCCGCTGGCTTGTTCCTGCGTGTGGGCATATTTGTCCTTCCTGTGCTGGGGCCTGCAGGCGAGCTCTGTTCTGGGAGCCGCGCTCGGCCGGCCCCACGCGGGGGACGCTCGCAGGGGCCTCTGCGCCCGACGGAGGCCGCGCATAGCGCTCTGGACTCCGTTTCGCTGCTCACATTCTTCATGCGTTCGCTTCATGCGTTCGCAACCTTCCCCTCCTTCACACAGACCTCACATGGGTCAGAGGAACGGTCAAACGACCACAGGAGCCCAAAGGAGCTACTATTTCCTCTTTATGTTTCCCCGTCTTGCAGTGCTTCCTTGTAAGGCGACCCACCCCCCCGACAAGGGCTGCAGCTGGCCACCATCCACGTGGACAGAGCCAGAGGAGGGGCAGCAGCGGTCCAGTCCTCAGGAAGGTCTATCACTGCTTAGATCTTCCTGGAAGCTGGCACCAGGACCTCGAGGCTAGTGGTGTTCCGTGGCAAGAACCAAGCGTGCCGCTAACGTGAAACACTGGATAGTGCTGGCTGGTCCCGGGTGCTGTTCAGTCCCTCGGTCGTGTCCGACTCTTTGCGGCCCCATGGACTGCAGCACGCCAGGCTTCCCCGTCCTTCACCACCTCCTGGAGCTTGCTCAAACTCATGTCCACCGAGTCGGTGATGCTGCCCAACCATCTCACCCTCTGTCGCCCCCTTCTCCTCCTGCCTTCGGTTTTTCCCAGGATCAGGGTCTTTCCCAATGAGTTGGCTCTTCACATCAAGCGGTCAAAGTACTGGAGCTTCAGCATCAGTCCTTCCAATGAGTATTCAGGGTTGATTTCCCTTAGGATGCACTGGCTTGGTCTTCCTGCTGGTCTCAGTGACCAGAGGCCAATAGTACTTAGAGGTGGTGGAGACACGGGGTCTGAGATGACGCGGTAGAAAAGGTGTCCTGATTTCACCCCAGCCTCGACTCCAGTGAGACCTAGCAGCCTCACGGGCCCTCTTACTCTCCTGAGCTTCTGTGCCCAGGTCTACACCAGAGGGTGGGCCTGTGCACTGCCCTCCAGTGGAGCCCATCCACTGGGGATCTCACGCATGGCACAGAGTGTCACGCCCGACGGTCCAGGGCTTCGGGAATCTGCTCCCTGAGCCCTTTCTTTTGTCCCGACGACTGTCATCTGGACGTTTAACAGTCATGTTTGGACATGAGTGGATGTGATCCAGGCCCGAGTTTGACTGACGGGCTAAATTGTCTGCAGCTGGCCCTCCCCACGACAGGGCCTTTGAAAATCTTCCGTCTCCGGAGCGCTGACCTCCCGCGGACCTGCAGCCCTGTGAGACATCAGGTGACATGGCTCCCGGGCTCCCCAGGGAGCCCAGCCTCCGAGGGGAGCGCGGTGGAGGGCGCAGGCCTCCGGGGCAGCTTGTGCGCCGCATCCACCGCGCGGTGGAGCAAGGCCCGGTTTCTGGGAGAGTCGGGCTCAGCCAGGTGGGACTTTACAGGCCGCGCTTCCGCCTGTGGGTGGGGCCGGGGCGCCTGCCTCGCAGGCCGCCTTCCCTTGGGTTGACACGCGCGCATCTGAGAAGTGGGGCCGCTGTCAAAGACCACGGGGACGGCGCCCGCCACGAGAGCGCCGGGCCAGGTGCAGCTAGCGGCCACGCAGCGCGGTGGGCGGGTTCGAGGCCACCCAGGCGCAGGTGCCGTTTCTCGCCCCTGCGGAGGGTGTTCAGCCGCCTGGGGCCTCAGTCACACACGCCTCTACGAGCTCGTGGAGGACAGCGTGACCAAGAGGCCCTCCGTACAGGGGAGGCGCAGAGGCCCGGGAGGCCGAGATGCAGGGGACCAGGGCGAGGAAGGCGCCGCGGCCGCCCCACAGGCAGGGCGGGTCTCAGGCTCCCCTTAGGGAAGCTGAGCTTCTGAATGGGCTCCCCGGGTGGCTCGGCGGTACAGAACCTGCCTGCAGTGCAGGAGGCACGGGTTCAACCCCGGTCTGGGAAGATCCCTGGAGGCGGAAGTGGCAGCCCACTCCAGTACTCTTGCCGGAGAATCCCATGGGCCGAGGAGGCCGGCGGCTGCAGTCCACGGGGTCCGCTGAACACAAACACGGGAGCTGCTGAGCAGGGCAGAGCTGCTTTTGAACTACCCAGTTTTCCTTGCCCAGAACTTTAGCAAATCTCCCCTTTGAGATTAAAATTTTCTCTGCTTGATCTCCCTGAAATGTGGATTTTCTTCAATTTTCTGGGGAGTCCGAATGAGATGCACTCAGCTGCTGCATGTTGTTGAGAAGAAAAGCAAAGCGTCTTTTCATCACTGAAAGATTTGCCTCAGACAGCCCTTGAGAGCCTGAGTTCTGAGCACCAACTTTTCCCAGTGTTTCAGCGTGTGTGGGGAAATAGAATTTCCGGGTCCACCTCACCTTGAAGCTAATGTCTGCGGAATGATTCATCTTAGCTAACGTTTAGAACTCAGTCCATCGGCAGGAGATCTTGAAACTATTTGAATTCAAATGTGAGACGCCTTCAAAGAAGTAGGGGAAAAAACAGCACATTTTAGTTTTCAGGAGAAAAAAGAAACATGTGAGGGACAGAACTTATCTTGAGGATTCGTTTAAAAGGAATTGCCACGTTGAGGCTGACGTCTACTCTTTCTGCCGCTGCCCACTTGGTGCTGGGCGCTGTCCATTCTCCTGTTCCCGGGGGCTCACTCACAATATATGATTATCACATAAAGTCCCAGTGACCTTTCTTTCCCGCACAAATGAAGACAGAGACGCAAACTAAAGCAGTTTAATTGAGAAAGTTGAGAAGAAGCGTGTCCTGGTCGCTCCACGTTTAGAACGATCTGTTTATGTGGCTGTGTTGGGTCTCAGTCGCGGCATGAGGGATCCTCGCTGCGTCCCGAGGGATCTTTCGTGGTGGCGCATGGAGTCTCTCGGTACGGTGCATGGGCTCACTAGTCTCGTTGTAGAAACTTAGTTGCTCCACAGCATGTGGGATCTTGGTTCCCCAACCAGGGATCAAACCCGAGTCCCCTGCATTGCAAGGAGGATTCTTATCCGCTGGACCGCCAGGGAAGTCCTGGGGTGGCTCCCTTTTCCAGAGGGTTCTAACAGTCCAGATTGAGCTGTCCCCTGTGTGTCCCCTCACACTGTGACTTCTGGCATGGTGAAGTCTGGGTTGGCCTCTGCGCCTCTGCGGTCAGCTCGTGGCTGTGAATCTAAGGAAGAAACGGAACGCTTTCGCTTTTCTCACGCTGTTGTTGCTGTTCAGTCCCTCGGTCGCGTCCGACTCTTTGTGACCCCATGGACTGCAGCACGCCAGGCTTCCCTGTCCTTCTCCATCTCCCAGAGTTTCCTCAAACTCATGTGAGGCCATCTGAGTCAGTGAGGCCATCCAACCATCTCATCGTCTGTTGCCCCCTTCCCCTCCAGCCTTCAATTTTTCCCAGCATCAGGGTCTTTTCCAATGGGTCGGTTCTTCCCATCACGTGGCCAAAGTATTGGAGCTTCAGCATCAGTCCTTCCAATGAATATTTATAGTTGATTTCCTTGCAGTCCAAGGGGCTCTCAAGAGTCTTTTCCAAAGCCACAGTTCCAGTCAGCTTTGGTGCTGGTGAAGGATGGGGTCCTTAGAATCCTTACAGGAGCAGGGTACTGGGGAAGGGGACAGTGGATTCCTAGGAGCCATCCCCATCAGACTGCCTTTAGATTCCACCGCTCTGAAAAAGCACTGTGAAAGATGGACATTTCTGGAGAGTCGGGAAGCACGTCTTGTTCTTCAGGACCGTCCTGATTCTCATAGGTCAGATCATGCTAAGTAAAAAGAAAAAAAAGGCAAAATCATGCTAAGTAAAAAAAAGAAAGGCAAACAGTTTGTCCACATGTACACCACTTGAAGAAATTCTCAGAAAACAGGGACACACGGAAGAGCTCAGAGAACTCACGAGTTCACCTCCAATCTTCCTCCTCCCTCTCTCATACAGTACTGAGAGCCAACTGCTGAGAATCAAACAGATGGACATGCTGAAGATATCAGTCGGTAGGAGACAGCTCTGGGAGAAGTCCTGAAATAAAGCGCATTCAGATGTGTTTGAATCGCGCGGCGGTGAAGACATTCAGAGTTTCCATGACTGCAGCAGCAGAGATTCTGTTTGTTTTTAAGGGCGGCACACATGTTTCAAAGATTTTGTTTTGTTTTGTTTGTTTTTCCTACAAAGCCAGGCTTTTCAAGACAAATATGGCTTATCCATGAGAAACACGGGATTAAAAATATCTATAAATAAAATGCACATTCACAAACAGTTTTTGAAGATATGTTCTTTTTGATTTCATGATTATTCCCATTGCAATGAAAAGAACACTTGAGATTATTGTATTTATGGTGAGCTTACAAATCCTAAGCACCCCCTCCTTACTGAGGAAACCGAAGGTATGGGGCAAGCTCCAGTATTTGAATATCAAAAGCCTTCTGGTTTGACTCTTGGGTCTGCAGCTAACTAGCTGTAGGCTTTAGGGAAGTCATTTTCTTCTGTAAAAGGCTTCAAAGGGATCTCTGTCTCCTGAGTTATTGCACTCTGAAATCCAACCATGCAACTTATTTCTTTCAACTATGGCTGCACCGCATCCAAGATCTTAACAATGTTCTAAACTCTCTCGAACCAGAAAGGGAAAAAGGAGGAAAATAAAAGATCGCACTTCGGGCTTCAGATGTGAGCTTCTGACGGGAACACTTCAGAGATGAGTGTGCCTTTTCCCATTACGGGCACGCACTACCTGCTTGTCTCTCTGTGATGGTGGCAGGTGTGGATGATCGTGTGTTATTTCCTTCTTATGACATGCTATTTCACGGTAAAATGATAGTATCTCCATCATCCTTTTAGTTAATTAGCGGGAGTAGCTCCAGAAAGAGAAGCTTCCTTTCAGCTGTACTGTGGAAGTCTGTACAGGAGGAGTAGGATAAACCCCTGATGCTTTCTCTCTCTCTCTTTTTTTTTCAGTTTGCAAATCAATGCCTTGATCTCTTGGCATCCTGCAAAGGTGACCAATGAGTGCTTTTATTTTTAAAATTTTCTTTCTTTCTTTTTTGGAGCAGAGATAGGTTTACTACAGGGCCAACCAAGAATAGGTGGTACCTGCTCAGGAAACCCCAGCTCCCAATAAGTGTTTTTAAAAGTGTCTTTGTAAACTCTTAGATTCACATATTCTTGGTGGACTCCAATCATCGCAGCTTTCCTTTGTTGGTTCTCTAACTTTCTCATCTTTGGACAGGGAGGGGCTCTCCTGACTGCTCTGGACCCCACCCCAGTGGTCTAGGGTGGGGCTTCCTTGGTGGCTCAGATGGTAAAGAATCTGCCTGTAATTCAGGAGACCCGAGTTCAAACCCTGGGTGGGGAAGATCCCCTGGAGAAGGGAATGGCTACCCGCTCCAGTGTTCTTGCCTAGAGAATCCCATGGACAGAGGAGCCTGGTGGGCTACAGTCCACGGGGTCACAAATAGTGGGACAGGACTGAACAAGTAATGCTTTCCCTTTCTTTCCAGTGGAGAGTGCTTCCTTCCTTCTGGCTACGAGAAGGCGTTTCAGGTCCATCCTATGCATTTCCCGGCTCCAGACCCAGAATCAGCCGGTTCTCTGAGGAACCCTGGTTTCATTTGGTGGGAAACGGTATTCAGGGCTCCTGGGCGGTCTCTGTGTCTAGGGAGTTTCAGCAAACAGAGCTAGTGATTTTTTTTTTTTTAAGAGTCATATACAACTGAGTGACTGAACAACAATAACAAAGATAAAATGAATCACGCGCTTGTTATTTCCAGTTTAAATTCAAGACAAATTTGTTATTGTTGTTCAGTTGCTCAGCCGTGTCCGATTCTTTGTGGCCCCATGGACTGAAGCACACCAGCCTTCCCTGTCCTTCACAATCTCCTGGAGCTTGCTCAAATTCAGGTCCACTGAGCTGGTGATGCCATCCTCACCATCTCATCCTCTGTCCCTTTTTCCTCCTGCTCTCAATCTTTCCCAGCATCAAGGTCTTTTCCAATGAGTTGGCTCTTTGCATCAGGTGGCCAAAGTATTAGAGCTTCAGCTTCAGCATCAGTCCTTCCAATGAGTATTCAGGGTTGATTTTCCTTAGGATGGACTGGTTTGATCTAAGTGTCCAAGGGCTCTCAGATTGATCTTAGATTTCTCTTTGCAAACATCATATTCAGCACATTTGCACTGATACAAAAGAGATTGTTCTACAGTTTGCTTTTGTTCCACATGTATTCTTTATCAGATTTGGGAATTAATACTATACTGTACTAGCTTAATGGAAAGACTTTGGGAGTTTTCTTCTCTTTTGCGGATCTAGAATAGCTTATTTAGCAGTGAGACTTTCTAGGTTTTAAATATTTGATAGAATTTTTCTGAGAAATCATCTTTTTACAGTGTTCTTGAGGGAAACACTGTTTCTATTTCTTCTATAGTAACTGGCTTGGTTAAGCTTCTGGCTCTATCAGGGTCATTGATGGTATATATATATATTTTCCAGAAAATGTCATCTGGGTTTTCAAATATATTTGGATGGAATTGAAAATTTTTGCCCCGTGTCTCTCATTTTTTCTTAACTCAAATTGCTAGTGAGTTGTCTATTTTGTCGACTTTTCAGGTATATGCATTAATTCACTGCTTCCCCCACCCCAGCTTGTTAATTTTTGCCTTTATTATTATTAATTTCTGTCTTCTGCCTTTTTTGGATTATCTTATCCTTCTTTTTCTCTTTCGAAGTTTTTGAATTGGGTCGTTACTTCATTTGCTCTTTTAAAAAATTTTATTTATTTTAATTGGAGGCTAATTACTTTACAATATTGTAGTGATTTTTGCCATACTGACCTGAATCAGCCATGGGTGTACATGTGTTCCCCATCCTGAACCCCTCCCCTCCACCTCCCTCCCCATCCCATCCCTCAGGGTCATCTCAGTGCACCATTTACTCATATATATATATCTCCTATATATATTTAATACTATAATTTGTTTTGTTGAAAATTGTTTTAGCTATATACCATAAATTCACACATGTCAAGTTTTCATTATTATTCTCCAGAAAACCTACAATGTGGTCTGTATTTTCTATTAGATTCAGTTCAGTTCAGTTCAGTTGCTCAGTCATGTCTGACTCTGTGACCCCATGAATTGTAGCACACCAGGCCTCCTTGTCTATTACTAACTCCCAGAGTTCACTCAGACTCACATCCATCGAGTCCGTGACGCCATCCAGCCATCTCATCCTCGGTTGTCCCCTTCTCCTCCTGCCCCCAATCCCTCCCAGCATCAGAGTCTTTTCCAGTGAGTCAGCTCTTCACATGAGGTGGCCAAAGTACTGGAGTTTCAGCTTTAGCATTAGTCTTTCCAATGAACACCCAGGACTGATCTTTAGGATGGACTTGTTGGATCTCCTTGCAGTCCAAGGGACTCTCAAGAGTCTTCTCCAACAGTCTTCTTCAGCGCTCAGCCTTCTTCACAGTCCAACTCTCACATCCATACATGACCACTAGAAAAACCATAGCCTTGACTAGACGGACCTTAGTCGGCAAAGTAATGTCTCTGCTTTTGAATGTGCTATCTAAGTTGGTCATAACTTTCTTTCCGAGGAGTAAGGGTCTTTTAATTTCATGGCTGCAATCACCATCTGCAGTGATGGTGATAAATAAAGTCTGACACCGTTTCCACTGTTTCCCCATCTATTTGCCATGAAGTGATGGGACCAGATGCCATGATCTTAGTTTTCTGAACGTTGAGCTTTAGGCCAACGTTTTTACTCTCCTCTTTCACTCTCATCAAGAGGCTTTTTAGTTCGTCTTCACTTTCTGCCATAAGGGTGGTGTCATCTGCATATCTGAGGTTGTTGATATTTCTCCCGGCAATCTTGATTCCAGCTTGTGCTTCTTCCAGCCCAGTGTTTCTCATGATGTACTCTGCATAGAAGTTAAATAAGCAGGGTGACAATGTACAGCCTTGACGGACTCCTTTTCCTATTTGGAACCAATCTGTTGTTTCATGTCCAGTTCTAACTGTTGCTTCCTGACCTACACATAGGTTTCTCAAGAGGCAGGTCAGGTGGTCCGGTATTCCCATCTCTTTCAGAATTCTCCACAGTTTATTATGATCCGCACAGTCAAAGGCTTTGGGATAGTCAATAAATCAGAAATAGATGTTTTTCTGGAACTCTCTTACTTTTCCTATTAGATCTATGCGTTTTAAAATAGCATTTAAATTTTTTCTAGATAGAAGGGGCTTTTAATTTTTTGATTTTGTTAGTAATTTATATTTTTACTGATACTGGTCAGAAAATTCCCATTTTTATAATTTTATTCTTTAGAATGTATTGAACTTTTTGTTTGTAACATTCTGTGTATGCTTGAAAAAATGTATATTCTGCAATATTGGAGTTTAGGGTTCTATAAGTATAAAATCTACTTACTGTTTATTGATTATGTTGTTTAAGTCATCTACATCTGTACTGTTTGCTACTTGGCCTGTCTTTGTTGAGAGATGTGGATTAAATTCTTCTATAAATGTATTTCCGTTTATCTCTTCTTACATCTAATTAAGCTTGTATTTCAGTTGGTGTGTACAGGCATTCTTTGGAGATATTTCAGGTTTGGCTCCAGAGCATTGCACTAAAGCAGATATAACAACGGGCTTCCCAGGTGGCGCTGGTGGTAAAGAACCCGCCTGCCAATACAGGTGAGATGTAAGACATGCCAACTGAATCCCTAAGTCGGGAAGATCCCCTGGAGAGGGGAATGGCAGTCCACTCCAGCATCCTTGCCTGGAGAATCCCATGGACAGAGGAGCCTGGCGGGCTGCAGTTACTAGAGGTGCACAGAGTCGGAAAAGACTAAAGCGACTTAGCACACAGCACAAATATAACAATAAAATGAATCACACACATTGTTTTGGTTTCTCAGTGTATGTAAGATTACGTTTGCACCACACTGTCCAATAGCTTTATGTCTAAAAAATGTACATAGTGGCCCAGCTGTAAAAGAATTTGCCTGGAATGTGAGAGTTCGATCCCTGGGTCGGGAAGACCCCCTGGAGAAGGAAATGGCAATGCACTCCAGTATTCTTGCCTGGAGAATCCCATGGACAGAGGAGCCTGGTGGGCTACAGTCCATGGGGTCGCACCGAGTCGGACACGACTGAGCGACTTCACGTTCATCCCTTAATTAAAATATTTTATCGTTAAAAATGCCAACCGTCATTTGAGCCTTCAGCAAGTGATTGTAGCAACATCAAAAATCACATATCATCGTAACAAAAACAGTAACAGTGAAGGAGCTTGCCAAGAATCACCACAGTGTGACGCAGACCCACAAGATGAGCAAATACTCCGGGAAAACGGCATCCGCAGGCTTGGTTGCCATGGCTGCCACGAACTTTCCATTCGTAAAAAACTCAGTGTCAGTGAGATGCAATGAAAATGAAGCACGCCGAGAGGAAGTGCGCCTCACTTCCTTCACGGTGAGCTGTAGGCTTTCCGTTTTGAAAATGCCCTCCATTCATGTGGCTGCGTCTGGCCTCAGTTTGGGCAGCGGAGCTGTGGCACGCGCGTTCTCTAGCTGTGGCCTGCCAGCCCAGTGCCCTGCAGCAGATGGGACCTCAGCCCCGGACGAGGATCCAGCCCCCGTCTCCCGCACTGTGAGGTGGGCTCTCAGCCGCTGGGCCGCCGGGGAGCCCGTTAGTCCTATCAGCTGCGCTCCCTTGTGTCTGTTGATTTGGGTTTGCCTGAGTTCTGTCTGGTCAGATACCAAGATTTCGATCCTCTGTGCCTTTGGTGCGTCTTTGTCCTCATTTTCACGTTTTCTGAATTTCTTTGGTGTGAGTGTGCCTCTTGTATACGCAGTGTTGGATTCTGCTTTATTGTTCACGCCCACAATCTTCCCTTTTAAAGGGCGAGTTAAGCCAGTTTACGTTTCCTTAATATGGTTACTGTGTGCCCCCCACTTCCACCAGATTGTCTCTGGAGACTGCCTTTCCCCATGCAATCTATTTTATTTGTTCTATTTCTATTTTTTGGCATGTATATTTTTGTTCTGGGGGAATTTTATATACATTTTCAAGTTCTCCTTGAGACTAAGACCTTCATATAATACCAGTTATGCCATCCAGTGTCCAGTCAGGAGACAGAAACACACCAGTTATGTTACCAAGGAACACTTGATATCAATTCAGTTCAGTCCCTTAATTGTGTCTGACTCTTTGCAACCCCATGGACTGCAGCATGACAGGCTTCCCTGTCCATCACCAACTCCCAGAGCTTGCTCAGACTCATGTCCATTGAGTCAGTGATGCCATCAAACCATCTCATCCTCTGTCGTCCTCTTCTCCTCACATCTTCAATCTTTCCCAGCATCAGGATCTTTTCAAATGAGTCAGTTCTTTGCATCAGGTGGCCAAAAGATTGGAGTTTCAGCTGCAACATCAGTCCTTCCAATGAACACTCAGGACTGATTTCCTTTAGGATGGACTGGTTGGATCTCCTTGCAGTCTAAGGGACTCTCAAGGGTCTTCTCCAACACCACAGTTCAAAAGCATCAATTCTTCATTGCTCAGCTTTCTTTATAGTCCAACTCTCACATCCATACATGACTACTGGAAAAACCATAGCTTTGACTAGATGGCCCTTTGTTGGCAAAGTAATGTCTCTGCTTTTTTAATATGCTGTTTAGGTTGGTCATAACTTTTCTTCCAAGGAGCAAGCATCTTTTAATTTCAAGGCTGCAGTCACCATCTGCAGTGATTTTGGAGCGCAAGAAAATAAAGTCTGACACTGATACGAAGAATTCTAACTAGGAAGAGAGGTTAACTGGTCAGGGAGTAAGAGGATGCTGCATAGAATACAGCAGGATTAGGGAGCAAACACTACCTCTGGTGCTGAGACAGAGCAACGGACAAAGAAACAGTTGGAGGAAAGGGATGCCTTTCATTAGGACCTTCTGGGAAAGCAGATGGCACAGTCCCAATGGATATCATGTTCCCTAAAGACCAAATTGTAAAATTAACCTGTGACAACCTGTCTATAAAATAACGGTGGTAATGAGAAGAGAAGATGCCAACACCTCTGAAAAGGCGCACACACAACCTGAAAACAGAAAATGTTCAAAACTTCTAAAGCCCTCGGGGCTTTCCAGCTGGTGCTAGTGGTAAAGACTCCGCCTGCCAAGGCAGGAGACACAGTTTGATCCCTGGGTCTGGAAGATCCCCTGGAGGAGGGCATGGCGACCCACTCCAGTATTCTTGCCTGGAGCATCCCATGGGCAGAGGAGCCTGGCAGGCGGCGGTCCACGGAGCCACAGAGTTGGACACGACTGAAGTGGCTGAGCACGCAGGCAGGCACGACAGCCTGCAGTGACGTAACTGGCCCTGAGCCGATGCCGGTGACTTTCTCCTCCCAGGACCCATTCAGTACTTCTGCAGCCGGGGCTAGAATCTTAGCGGGTGGGCGTCCTTAGCTATCGGAGCCAGCTGTATATACTCTCATCCAGGAAGTGTCTGAATCCTGGATCCCGTTGTCTTTTCTTTGGTGGCTGTAATTTTACGTTGACCTTCACTGTTGGGCATGGAGGTGCTGAGGGGCAAAAGTGGCTGAGCACGCAGGCAGGCACGACAGCCTGCAGTGACGTAACTGGCCCTGAGCCGATGCCGGTGACTTTCTCCTCCCAGGACCCATTCAGTACTTCTGCAGCCGGGGCTAGAATCTTAGCGGGTGGGCGTCCTTAGCTATCGGAGCCAGCTGTATATACTCTCATCCAGGAAGTGTCTGAATCCTGGATCCCGTTGTCTTTTCTTTGGTGGCTGTAATTTTACGTTGACCTTCACTGTTGGGCATGGAGGTGCTGAGGGGCACCCTGAAGGGCAGCTCGGGTTCCCGAAGTGGTGGCTCTACCAGATGGAGAGGGACGCTGCTGGGGACGGGCATGAAGATGCCCCCAGCTGAGCTCGTCCTGGGCAGCAGAGTGTGAAGACCGGGGCTCAGACTGGGGTGTAGAGGCAGCCCCTCTGTTGCAGGCTCCGCCCCAGGCACGTGCTCCAGCAGAACTTTACGAAAGCCCTGCTGACCCCAGGCGGGACCTCACTGAGCTCAGCTCTTGCTCCTTGCTGGTCCCTCTGAGAGCGGGCGCTCAGGTGGAGCGCCACCGTGAGGCGGTGGGGGGAAATGCGGGCAAGTCAGACGAGCCCCGCCTCTCAGTTCAGTTCAGTTCAGTCGCTCTGCTGCTGCTGCTATTGCTAAGTCACTTCAGTGGTGTCAAATTCTTTGTGACCCCATGGACTGCAGCGCGCCAGGCCTCCCTGTCCATCACCCACTCCCGGAGTTTACTCAAAGTCATGTCCATTGAGTCAGTGATGCCATCCAACCATCTCATCCTCTGTCGTCCCCTTCTCCTCCCACCTTCAATCTTTCCCAGCATCAGGGTCTTTTCAAATGAGTCAGCTCTTCACATCAGGTGGCCAAAGGATTGGAGCTTAAGCTTCAGCATTAGTCCTTCCAATGAATATTCAGGACTGAGTTCCTTTAGGATGGACTGATTGGATCTCCTTGCAGTCCAAGGGACTCTCAAGAGCCTTCTCCAACACCAGAGAGTGGGGCTTTTATTCCAAGCAGAAGGAAAGGCAACACCGGATTTGAGAGGGGAGCTCAGAAGACAATGAGGATGCTCTGGGGTTTGGGGAGAGCTCTCAGAAGACACTGAGGATGCTTACTTGTTCGTTGAGCCGTTTCAGTAAACTCGAAAGCGAGGGGAGCCGCAGATGAAGGCCCCCGGGGCAGGTACGGGACAGTCCACATCAGCTTGGCAGGTGGAGCTTCTAGGTCTCTTTGAAGAGGACTTTCTTCTTGGCGAGGGTTTCCTACGGCCTCTACCTGGCAGCCCCTCCCGCACCAGGTGCGGAGAACAAGCACCCGCACCCCAGCCCTGCTTCCGGCGGCCAGCCCAGGGCCTCTCGCCGGAAGCCTAGGCCCCACTGTCCACCATCCCTTTGTTTCACTGTGCTATCCAGCCCCAGAGGGAAGTGGGCCTTAGCCTCTCACTGGGTGGGACCGTGCCCATCAGCTGCCTGTTGGTTATCGTGGACCATGAGTGGCCTCACTCTGGTCAAGGTGGGTCAGGAGGCAGGGGCGAGCCGCAGGGAGGGGCTGGAAGAGGGGAGCCGAGAGATGGGCCTGGAGAGTGTCCCTCCGCAGCACCCTCTGGCAGGGCTGGCCCACCCTGCGTGCACCACGGGCGGAGGCCTGGGTCCCGGCAGGTCTGCAATCCATGCTGCCCCCCCACCCCCGGAGCTGCGAGTTGTCGTGGAAGTTGTTCTGGACAGATTCACACTCTTGTGAGCAAAGATGCAAATTCCTGTCAAGGGAAACAAGATTTATCTCTTACTGAAATATTTGTGGGAGAATCAAGTATGGATAATTATTCCAGGCTTCACTTCTTTTTACTCTGCTTTGTTTAACACACACACACACACACACACACCACATACAGATGAGTCACATGCACACACCACATACAAATGAGTCATACACTAAGCTTTCTGAAAGTCAAGGGAGAGAAAATAAACAGCTGCCTCCGAGGAGGTTGAACACTGGTATTGTTTCAATCAAATCTGTGAAGACAAGGGAAGGAGTGGGAAAAGGCAGGGATTTTAAAGAGAAGGCTGAATGGCAGGCAACACCGAGACCTTTCCGATTCCTCACGTCCACCTAGGGGTGCACGTCTTAAGAGTGAGGGAAAGGGGCATCTGGAAGCTTCTGCAGGACTTCACCCACAAGAGGCAAAACAGGAGGAATTTGTTAAAAAAAGTATGGAGATCCAAAAGCACCTTAACATATAAATGTGAAAGGCATAGAAGGCTATATATAAAAATATAAAATTCCATCTTTGCTGAAATTACGATTTTGTGTCTTTATTATGCATTGTACATACTATATTTATGTTACATGGCTTTAGAAACCAGAAAAACGTATGAACTATTAAAAAATAATCCTATGGCCTCATTGGACCAAGCAGCATTGGTAGACACCCCCCTGGGTCATCCAACGACTTCAGAGCAGAGGTGGGAAGGGGACCCCAGGCTGGAAGACGCCAGATTCGAGCTCTGCTTGCTGCATCACACACCAGACTCTCCTACCACCCTGACCCAGGGCTGATGAGCCTGGCCAGTCAGAGGGCAGAGAACCGGGAAACGACTTTAGAAACAGTTTATTGGGTGAAATTTACACAATGTAAAAGCAACCATTTTCAAGTGAGCAACTTAGTGGCATGGGACAAATTCGCGCTCGGCCCCTGCCTCTAGTTCAGAAAGGTTGCCATCCTTCTAAAGGAAAACCCACTCTGTATTAAGCAGCTTCTCCCCTCCCGCTTTTCACAGCCCCTGGCAACCACCAACCTGCGTTCACCTGAGATGCCTTTTCTCTAAGTGGGACATTTAACTCTTCTTTTGTAAAGGAGTTTGGGAACTAATCAGGACTCCCTCGCAACCTGTCGAGGCAGTGCTCTGCTGCTGTCCGAGAGTCACGGGGTTTCTGGGCAGCCTTCCCCAGGAGCGGCCCCCACTGCTGGCCTGACTCCGGGCTGTCAGAGCCTGGAGGGCAGAGGCCCGGAGCCCCGGAAAGGCCGTGGGTGCCCAGCGTCTGCCCCGGGAAGCCACACAGCCTGCTCTTCGCTCTCGCAGGAAGCCTCCGAATTCTTGACTTTACGTGCTAGCTGTGAGGTCAGCATTCGCAATGACTCCTCCGAAAGCGCACAGATGTTTCAGATGAGGGTGTGTGACGCCCTGGTTCAAACTGACGATGCTGCCAGTTTCGAGGGCTCCATCATATCCTCCAGAAGGGCCCCAGTGGGGACTGTTTCACGTCAGACAGGCTCTGAGCGGCTTGGAAACCCCATCAAGGAAACATTACACATGAGGGATTTTTGAACCAGCTCAGGGACTTTGAAGGTGAAACTTCCTGACAGGCTTAAACTTCAACTTCAAACGTAAGCATCTTCAATAATTTAAAATAATGGGGCTTTAAAGTTTGCAACTGACTTTGGAAGGAAGGAAAGTGTAACTACCTCATCCTGGCAATCGAGGGAGAGGAGAGGAAGGAGGCTGGGAGTGAAGGTGATGGGAAGGGGGAGCCAGGTGGAGGCCAGGGTGACAGGCAGCCCAGCTGCAAGGCATTAAGCCTGACAGCCTCCCGGGCTGGTGCCTGGGGGTGCGGAGGGTTCTGCCCACGTGTCCCTTATGGCATTGCCTCCTTACAACATCCCTAGGAGGTGGGTGAGGACCGGAGCATCTCTGTTTTAGGAATGAGACACCAAGTCTTGGAGAGGTTCCATGATGCCCTCCCCTAAGCTCCAAGGTAACGTGCTTAGGAAGTGGTAAACCCTGGTTCAGAATCCCTCCAGGTTCAGATGTCCAGCTCATCAATCCTTCTCAACCTTGGTTGACAATTCAAAGTGCTTTCTGAAGCCAAACTGGAATACATCGTTATCATTTCCCATTTTCCCCCATTTTTTTCCCTCTCTATGTAGGCCCCTCCAAACCACTGCCTTGGCTACACTGAGTTGCTGTTGAGGACAAAGGGTATCTGTTGGATATTTCTTTCAATTTTCTGAAGGAGAGGAGTGTCAAAAGAGAAGGAAGAGAAGGTTCCAGACTGCTCAGAATCCCCGCAGAACCCGTGGTCACCTGCGGGCATCACCAGGCTGGCCGGGGGCCCAGGAGATGCCCTGCGGCCGACACCTGGGCTTTTGGGAAGAACAGTGCCAGGCGAGGGCCTGGCAGGAAGCAGGACTCAACCCAGTGAGGACTGCAGTGCAGGGAGGGAGTCCCAGGGAAGCAGGCAGCCAGAAACCCCAGTGGGGAGCTGTTACATGACCCTCCCCTCGCCCCTGCAAGGGCTGACGGGGCCATGGAGGGGGGCAGGTGCGTCACCAAAGTGGGGAGGGCACTCACTCTCTTCCTCCACTGGCTTAACCAGGGTAGCCTGGGGAGCAGCCCCCGGGGATATGGGAGGGGTGGTCAGCAGAGGCAGGGGGGAGGCTGATGGGCGGGGCGTCAGCTGGAGAGTGGCCTGCCAGGTCTATGTGCCCCTACCTGCCCAGCATCATCCTCGCCCTCTGTTCAGATGAAACCTCCACCCCTCTCTGGGAGCTGAGTCTCATCAGCCGCTGTCCTTGCAGGATGAGGCCCCTCGGTCATCCCTCTGCCTGTACCTGACGTCTGGAGCCATGGTGCCCCGCATGTGGGCTGCAGGCGAGGCAGAGGATGAACGAGAAAAAGTAGCTGAAGCCACACACAGCTGCTGTGGTCCCTGTGGACTCTGCGGCTGGTCACAGTCCTGACTTCCTGTGGGCCTGTGCCCCGCACTCCTGGCCCCAGAGACCTGCCTCTGTCCCTGCAGCCATGGCTGGCATTTGTGCCATGCCTGTGTGCACAGGGGAGCCTGGCTCTGCGGGAGGAACACTTCCTCCCTGACTTATTTAGAACGGCTGGTGCATAGTGGTCGCCAAGCAGCGGACTTAGTAGAGGTATCAGTTTAAAGTCCTCCACCAACACAGCTCCGCTACCAGCTCTGCACCCGAGCAGCCCACTCCCAGGGGCCCTGCCCCTCCTCCGCCAGCCGTTAAGTGTGCTCCCTGCCGGCCAGGAGCAAAGCGACCTGGAGTGTGGGGCCTGTGGCCACCACAGTGTCAGGGCAGCCTTGCTCTGTCCCAGCTGCCTCCCCAGTGGCCTCCGTCCCGTGGTCGTTTGGCTGACCGTGGCCCCTGGTGTCTTGGACGAGTTCCCTGGGTCACGTTTTCCCCAGCGAAGGGTGGTCTGCGCATTTGTCAGTTGTGTGAGCCCCCTGGCCCTGGATCCTGTTCCCCAGGTCTCTTCCTAGGTCCTCTGACCAGGTTCCCGGAAGAAATCAGAAGTCATCACCAAGGAATCAAACAAGGAGACTCTGATGAGGGGACCCTGGGGTGGGCAGCCTCCTAGCCTGGCAGCAGTGGGTGCCATCACCACGCCAGGGCCGAAGGGCTGAGGTGGGGCGGAGGGGGGTGTTCTCTGAGTGGGAGCCGCGGTCACGGCGAGTTGCAGACCTGCGGAGTCACTCTCCACGAAACAGACTGGGCAAGAAAGACCTCTAGGGGGTGAGCCCAGAGGACACCCCCTGAGCCGAGGAGCCCGTCCTCTGGGTGGGGGGTTGGGGTGCATGGTCCCAGCTGGGTCTCCGACCCTTGCTTCTGCTCTGAGCTCGGCCAGGTGGCGACGGCAGGCGGCCCCAGCTCACGCCCACTGGGATGGCACACAGCCGCGCGGTGTGGCAGTCACTTAGGCCGAGGGGCGGAGGGTGCTGGAGGGACTCTGACGCCTTCCCCCATCTGGGTCACTGCACCACTGCCGTGTCTTAATTTCTCCTCTCATCCCCCTTTGTCTTGTTCTTTTGGTCTAAAGTAACCAAAAGGTACTTTACTAAAACCTCAGACAACCAAATGAAACTGCGCCGGGCTTGGCACCCTAACCTACCCTGTCCGCACTCTCTTTAGCTCACCGTGGCACCTCTGCTCTGCCCTCCCCGAGGGCTTCCGTCCTCCGCGCCCGTCCATCCTGCAGGGGAGACTCCCACCCACAGAGCTCCGCTACTGCTCACGCTTTTGAGTCTCTGCCTGGAGCTTCACTGTGGCAGGGAACTGTTGACTTGAACCACGTTCATTTCCTTACCTCTAGAAAACCAAGTAAGTGCGACAAGAAGCTATGCGGACACCCAGGTTTCGTTCACTAAGTGTTTTTGGGGGAACTCCCAGTGTTCCTGCCTGGAAAATTCCATGGACTGGTGGGCTGCAGTCCAGGGGGGTCACAGAGAGTCGGACACGACTGAGTGACTGAGCGTGCTCACACGCCCATTCCCTGGGGGGCATCAGCCCGGCCGCCCCTGGCAGACGGGGAACGTTTCAGCTCTTGGCCTTCAGAGATGACAGATCACACGAGCAAACGAATGCAGATTTTTGGGTCTGGTTTTTGGCGATCAAAAGGGAAAACCGTTTGAGGGAAAACCATTTCTTGGAAAGGGTTTCCTCACCTAGTTATTTTTCTAAGGAGCGACTCCAAAGCATAAGCACAGAGTCGTAAGAAAAATTGAGTAGATGCTGATGGAGCCTCAGCTGCGGTTACTCTAGATACCCGGTCTGTGGGGACATCTAAAGAAAGTGCTGTTGAGAAACTCCAGATCCACCCAGACGGGCGACGTGAGCATCTCAGGAAGTTCCGGGGCCTCAGTGAAGGGCATCAGGTGGGCTTGGCACCACGGAGAGGCAGGCCACTGGCCCCCGCATGTCCTCATCCAGCAAGCTGTGCCGTCTGTCCCTGGAACGGAGCCATTTCTGTGGGGGGTCATGCTGGCCACTGCATCGGGGGCTCCTGGGGAGGGGCGGCTACCGGGAGGCAGCATTCTGCGGTCTGGGTGAGGCACCAGCTGGGGTGGAGAAGCAAGGAGGTCCCTCATTTCCAGCTCAGGATGCTTCACAGTGGAATGTTCATTATGTTTTACATATTGGAAAAAAAAAAAAAAAGCTCCAGAGATGCGCATGTTGCTGAGTGTCACTTGATTTAACACTTGGTTGCAAATGGCGTTCTGTTAGACGTGGTTACCTAATCTGGTAACCAGCATGGACGCAGGCAGCAAAGTCAATATTAAAATATTTGTCGATAGGCAGATTTTATTTTTAGCTGGAAATTTGGCCAAGTAGGAGGCCATATGCGGGAGATTAAAGTTTAACAGGAACCATCTCACCAGGCTGGTGCCAAAGATGATTATGAATGTGAACAGAAATCCCATGCATGCCATGGAGATCTGGGACTTTCCCTGGACGGAATGCATTGCTGGAGCATAAAGCCCTTTGGTCTCAACACTTTGGAAGAAACAAACATGTCCCTCCATCTTTCAGCATTCAGCCAATTCAGCTGGAGCTTCCCAAGTATTTGGCAAATCTCTCGCCATCTTCTCAGGGCCTCTGAAATTTCCATTTTCCGGATGCCTTGTCATGTAGGATTCTTCTCACTGAGAGCAGATTCCTAACACCTGAACAAAGCCCCTCTGGGAGAGCGCCCAGGCCAGCTACACAAGAGGCAGGGCGCTCCCCTCAGTGACTTCCCCTCTGAGCGACACGGTTGCCAAGGCATCACTGATGTTGGACCTTCGAGGTGTCAAGAGCTTTAGATTCCCAGAACTTGCTCATCTTTAACTGAATGCTTATACCCTCTGAAGGATGAACAGCTCTTCATTTCCCCTACCTCTAGCCCTTGAGAACCACTGTTCTATTCTCTGTTTCTAAGAGTCCAGCTTTTTCTTTCTTAGATTCCACATATAAGTGAGATCTTACAGTTCCTGTCTTTAGCTGACTTCACTTAGCAGAAGGTCTTCCAAGTCCATCCGTGTTGTCACAAATGGCAGGGTTTTCTTCTTTCTCTTGGATGAATGATAGTCCATTATCTATCCATCTGTCTCTCTGTCATCTATCTATCATCACATCTTCTTTATCTGTTAATCCATCAAAGGACACTTAGGACTTGGAGTGTTTTGTATCTTGGCTGATGTGCATAACGCTGCAATAAACCTGGGAATACGTATATCTCTTTGAGATACTGACTTGGTTTCCTTTGGATGTGCCCAGGAATGAAATACCCGGATCATAGGGTAGTTTTATCTTTAATCTTTTGAGGAACCTTTCTATGGTTTTCCATAGCAGCTGCACCAATTTACATTTGCACCTACAGTGTGCAAGGGCTCCTTTTTCTCCACACCCTTGCTGACACTTGTCATCTTTTTGATGAATACCGTTCTAACAGGTGCCAGGTGGTATCACACTGTGGTTTTGGACTGCACTTCTCTGTTGATTAGGGATGCTGAGCACCTTTTCATGTCTCTGTCAGCCATTTGTATGTCTGCTTTGGAAAAATGTTTACTCAGGTCTTCTGCCCATCTGTCAGCTGGATTATTTGATTTTTTGCTATTGGGTTATTTGAGCTCCTAATACATTTTTTGGGGGGAGGTATATTAACCCGTTATCATGTGTGTGGTTTACAAATATTTTCTTTCATTCTGTAGGTGGCCTTTTCACTTTGTTGACTATTTTCTCTGCTGTGCAGAGAATTTTTCATAATTTTCTCTTTTTTCCTGTGTTATCATGTTTCGTTACCAAAGGGATCCTTGCCTTATAAAAAGAGAGTCTTTCCTCCTTTATAGACTTTGGACTAGAGTAATTATCAGTTAAAATAGAAGTCTCAGTAATTTAATTTTTAAGGAAAATTGTCTACCACATCAGTTCAGTTCAGTCACTCAGCCATGTCCAACTGTTTGAGACCGCAGCACACTAGGCTTCCCTGTCTATCACCAACTCCTGGAGCTTGTTCAAACTCATGTCCATTGAGCCGGTGATGCCATCCAACCATCTCATCCTCTGTCATCCCCTTCTCCTGCCTTCAATCTTTCCCAGCATCAAGGTCTTTTCAAATGAGTCAGTTCTTCACATCAGGTGGCCAAAGGATTGGGGTTTCAGCTTCAGCGTCAGTCCTTCCAGTGAACACTCAGGACTGATCTCCTTTAGATGAACTGGTTGCATCTCCTTGCAGTCCAAGGGACTCCAAGAGTCTTCTCCAACACCACAGTTCAAAAGCATCAATTCTTTGGTGCTCAGCTTTCTCTATAGTCCAACTCTCACATCCATACACAACTACGGGAAAAACCATAGCCTTGACTAGATGGACCTTTGTTGCTAAAGTAGTGTTTCTGCTTTTTAATATGCTGTCTAGGTTGGTCATAACTTTCCCGCCAAGGAGTAAGCGTTTTTTAATTTCATGGCTGCAGTCACCATCTGCAGTGATTCTGGAGCCCCCAAAATAAAGTCTGCCACTGTTTCCACTGTTTCCCTATCTATTTGCCATGAAGTGATGGGACTGGATGACATGGTCTTAGTTTTTTGACTGTTGAGCTTTAAGCCAACTTTTTCATTCTTCTCCTTCTTTGTCTTGATTAATTAATTAGCAAGAAAAAATTTATATTTTGATTAGTTCTTTATAAAGAATCTTTTGATTTGTTTCTCGCCACTGTTTCATTTACTATTTTCATAATTTTTATCTTTATTATTTATCTTTTGGTTTTACATTGGTTTTTACCTTGTATTATCTGAATTCTCCCATTGCATTTCTAGCTCATTAATTAAAATCTCTCGTTTTCTAATATTATGGATTCTTTCTAACATCCTCTTTCATCTACTTTCCACAGATTTTCGTGTGTAGTTCTTTTGTCATCATTCAGTTCTCAGTATTCATAATCTCCATTACAATTTCTTCCAGACCCATGAATTACTTGAAAGTGTTATTTATTTCCAAATGTATGAGTGCATTTTAACTGACTTTAAAATTTTATTTCTAAATTTGTTGTGGACCACATGTTTTCAGATCTTTGGTATTTTTCAAGACTTCCTTTGTGATCCATTATGTATGTATCCAAATTTTAAAAACATATTTTATGTGTTTGAGAAGAATGTGTAGCCTGTTTTTGTCTGGGTTCTGGGAGACCTCTCCTTCTCTGCCCCATCCGTCTTTCTCTCTCCATCTCTATCTATCTACCTATATTTCATAGATAGATAAGATACTCTCATGTATAATATTGATAACATCAATTGTGGTATTTTAATGTTTTCTATTTTTGCTGATATTTTGGAAGTCTGATTGATTTGTTAGTGAGAGAACAGTGTATTGTGCTAAGACACAATGGCAAGTGTCTTCTGTTTATTGAAGACCATAAAACCTTCAAGTTTAGATTGTTCAACTTCTTATATTTCTGTCAATTTTGTTTTGTGTATGTTGAGGCTATCTTATGAGATGCGTGTGTATGTGTGTTGATGATTGCCAATCTTAGAAATTTATTGCTTTTATTATTAAAGATGGTATTTTAATTCATGACAAAGTTTTTTCTCAGGATCTTTTTCCTAGTTATAGTTCTAAAGCCATTTTATAGTCATAAAGCCATTCAAGTTTTCTTTTGCTTGACAATTGTCTGTCGTTTCCCATCTCTTTACATGCAGCTTCTCTGTTTCCTTGAGTTTGGTGTTTCTCCACGGGGCGTATGTAGCTGGATGTTGTGTGACTACTATGTAGAACAAACACAAGTTATGCTGTGATTAAAGCAAGACTTTATTCTTGTTCCCTGTCTCTTTAAAGTGTGTTCACTGGTGACCCTCTTACACAGCTGTGGGCTTGGGCAGCTCCTGCCTCACCGCTGACGTCCAGGTTGCCACCTGAAGTGCTGCATCGCCTCTCGATTCAGAAATCAACCAAGTGAGGCTGCACCGTCCATCAGAACGTTCGTGTTCACTTACTGCCCCCACCCAGCTAAGTCTCGGGGCTGGTGAGTGCCGGGCCTCAGGCAGGCGCCACCCTTGGGGCAGCTGGAGCGTGTGGACAGAGGAGTGAGGAGGGCGCTTCTGCCTTGCGGGTCTAGCAGAGGCTTTGCACGGGCTCTGGTGGGCCTTCTGGGGCTCCTCCAGGTTGCTCACACCTCACTGGTGCTCCCGAGCTGCCCTTCGGGCGTCCTCAGATGCTTCAGGTGGTCCTCTGGGGCAGAACCTAAACTTGTGTGTGTGTGCACACGTGTGTATCCGTGTCTGTTTCCGGTCTGTCTCCCCTCATCATAGCTCCCCCCGTTTTGCATGGCCCACATCTGGCACAGGGGAACGTGTCCTCCTAGAGGCGTGTGGCCGTACAGTGGCCCTCTCTACACGCACCTGCTGAAGCAGCTGACCACAGCCTCTGGGGCCGGAGGCCGCCTCTGGCCAGGGTGTCTGCTCACAGCATCCCACGTGCGTCAGGCTCTCCAAGGGCTGCAGTGGAGCCCGTGCGACGGGTTCAGGAAGGCCCGAGGTGTAAGCACCATCTTCAGCAACACCGCTCCCCACAGATCCGGTTCTCTTGATCGTCCAGTTCTCACGACATTCCTGAGGGTGTGTGAACTCAAAGGCAGCGGACTGGTCCCCAGACAGTTCCTTTATGAGTCTGTACTTTTATTTAGGATTTTCACACCCTATTTTGATATCTACTCAAAACTTCAATTTTAGGGTCTATCTGGTTAAAAAAATCTGTTTTAAAAAAAGTGATTTCTAATTTATTTGCATTTATTATGGTTACTGATTCATTCAAAATTCTTTCCAGAATTATTGTTCTGCTTGTTATTTAACATTATTTCCTTGTTTTTTTTCCTCTTGAGTGATTTTGTTAAACTGAACATTTTCTTTGTTTCCCTCTTCCACCATTTGAAAGTTAAAACATATTGTGTCTGTTCTTTAAATGGTCACCTGGAACTTTTAAACAAGTGATTTAGCTTTATATTTTCAAATGAATTTTATAACTATCTCTAAACTCTCTTCATAAATGAGATGAGAATCTTGAAACACATTAAATTCCCTCTGAACTTGTTACTTTCTTTTCTACTTATTACTTAGAATTTTAGTTCCTGGTATTTTTAAAATAAATATGATTTTCACTGGAGAAGGAAATGGCAACCCACTCCAATATTCTTGCCTGGAAAATCCTACGGATGGAGAAACCTGGTAGGCTGCAGTCCATGGGGTCGCAAAGAGTTGGACACGACTGAGCAACTTACCTTATCTTTCACTATTATTACTATATTTTATAATGAAGATCCAATTTGGATTGTTTAAGTGAAAGTAAGTTGCTCAGTCATGTCCAACTCTTTGCTACCCCTTGGACTGTAGTCTGCCAGGTTCCTCTGTCCATGGGATTCTCCAGGCCAGAATACTGGAGTGGGTATTCCCACTCTCCTTCTCCATGCAGTCCTCTCAACCTAGGGACTGAACCCAGGTCTCCTGCATTGCAGGCTGATTCTTTGCCATCTGGGAAGCCCTTGGATTGTTTACTGTTTTATTTAACTGGCTAGCACAATTTGCTGATTCTTTGCCGACTGTATTTTATAACACTTTTTATTGCTTTTTTGGGTTCACTTTTGTTAAATTTGCTACTTCAGTACTTAATTCATGAGTCTATACCAGTGATTTTCAGAGTTTGACAGTCACTGGCACATTAGAAAAACATGCACGTTAGAAAAATCCCCAAACCCAGACCAAACCCTAGCTCAACTAAATCATAATTCCTGGGAGTGGGACATGGACCTAAGCTTCTGTGGAACTTCCAAGGTGATTCCAATATGCAGACAAACTTGGAAACCACTGGTATAAGCATAATAATATTATAATACCGAGGAATTTAACCAGGGTCTCCTGCATTGCAGACGGAGTCCTTACCAGCTGAGCCACCAGGGAAGCCAAGTCTAGGAATGGTTGTGTCGAAATATATCTGTGCAGTTTCTTTGAACTCCAGGTTGGTGGTTATTTTTCCTTAGCCCTTGAACCTGTTACTTCAAGGCGTTCACGCCTGTTTATGTTGATGAAAACTCTGCGGCTCATCTGTCATTTTTTTCTGATGTTTTAAGTATTTAATTTTCCCCTGGTGTTTCTCATACATGTCTGTGACTGGACTCCTCTGTAAACACTTAGTCCTCGTCTCTCGGTGAGCCTCAGTTTGAGGACCCCTGTGTGTCTTCAGTTAGGGGTCATTCTGCGCCGTTACCTGCTGCAGTGTCTGAGTCATCTGTTTGCTTCTGCTGCTGCTGGAACTTCTGTTGGATGTCACTGTGATCTAACCAGCGCTCCCTGTCTCTGACTTGACTGTTTATTTCTTTGTGCTTCATTCTGAACAATATCCCTAGTTCTGTTTTCTAGGTCGCTGATCCTCTGCTTTGTTCGATCTTTTAAAGCAATGTAAGTCATTTAGTGACTTATTTATTTCACTGGTGTTCAGTTCCATGGTTTCCAAATGGATCCTTCCGAATCCTGAGACTTTTCTATTCTCAGTTAACAGTTGTTATTCTTTTTACTAATTATAAAAATTTAACAGTTCTAGCAATATAATTTTAAATTCCTTTTCAAATTGTTTCATTTCCTCATTTCATTAGGTCTGAATTCTGCCATCATTTGCTTCTGGCAACTGTGTCTTACCGCAGTAGGTTTTTTCAAAGGTTTTATTCTTTTTATTAAAAAGTTCACCTAGCCTGGGAGTTTCCCCTCGTGCAACTTTGTGTCTAATTGTGTAATTAAAAAAAAAAAGGAAATAGATATCAGTAAAAGTCAAAAGTTAATGTCTAAAATCCTTATTAAGAGAAGGGTTCATGTAAGTAAATAAGAACTAAATTCAAAACAAAATCATAAGCAGATCATCTAATATGAAAATATTTAATAAACATAAACAACGTAAGTAGCCAATCTCATTAGTAATCAGGAAGTGCAAACTAAGATAACGAGGAGTTTAATTTTCACCAAAGAAATTGCAGAAAAGTGCAGAGACTCTATGCAGATACTCTATTGACAAGTAATATTTAGTGCTGGTGAAGCTGTTTGAGATGCTGCTGGTGAGTTTAACTTTTCGGGAAAGCAGCTGAACAACACAGTCACAGCGCTTGCTCCCTGAGCACTTGCTATGAGGTGAGCTGGGTGCTGAGCTGATTATGTGACAAATGTGAGACACCTTATCAAGGATAAAAATCGCTTTATTTTAGCAGTGTTTATAAAATCCCAACAATGGGAGGATAGTTAATTAAATTATGATGTATTTTCTTCCAAAGACTTTTCTTGGTAGGAGGGAAACTCCTGCATAAACAATTTTAAAGCAAAACAAGTGAGTTCAAAAATGAAAAAATATGCATAGAGTACCATCTGGGCGGGAACGCCCGTGTGTGCAAGAGCGCTTTCTTTTGGTCAGACTGAGGGTGATTGCTGTGTCTCTTTCTACTTTTTATATGCTTTCCAAATTTTCCACAATGTGATGTTATCACTTTAAGCAGTCTAAAAAAGTTAAGTGATGGAAAGTGGAGCTTGAAGAAGTGAACATTTTGCAGATAAGTACCTTTTTAAAACATGCTGATGCCTGTCTACTGAGCTGAGATGGCTGAGTGCCCTCCTGGCCCGCTTCTGCCTGCTCTCAGCAATGTCTCTCCACATCAGTCTGGACCAGAGTTTCCTGATTCTCCTCCCTCGCTGATACTCTATTGACAAATGATGCTTGATTTCCTTGAGCAGCACTGCCTGTTACAAGTTCTTTAAATTGAATTTAGCTGTGTATTGGTGATATTGAATATTGATTTTATTGTAAAACTACCTTTGAGGGCTCCTGGAGTCTGTGGAACAGGTGCAATGCCCACTCAAATCTGAAATGCACTCCAGTGTCCTACTAGATACTGACCAGTGCCATTCTGGCTCCCAAGGGACAATATCTGGAAACATTGTGGTTGTCCCAACTAGGGGGAGAGAATGTGCTACTGGCCTCTAGTGGGTGGGGGCCAGGGAAGATGCCAAACTTTGTCCAGGGCATAAGACAGGCAGATACACAAAGCTATCTGGTTTCAAATGTCAGTGGTGCCAAGATTGTCAGGCTCTGTATTTAAAGTTCTTATTTCCAACAAGGACCTACTGAATAGCACAAGGAACTTTACTCAATATCTTGTAATAACCCATAATAGAAAATAATCTGGAAAAGAATATGTAAATATGTGTGTGTGTGTGTGTGTGTGTGTGTGTGTGTGAATCACCTCACTGTGCACTTCAAGCTAACACATTGTAAATGAACTATACTTCAGTTTAAAAAGTTTTTGCTTCCAAAACTCATAAGCTTTTAAAATTGTTTTTCAATCTTTTTCTGTACATAAAAGTACTGTCTGTGCTTTATGCCAATATATCCAATCACACTTAAATGGATTTTTTGCAAATCATCTTTAAACTTCAAAATGTCCTTTATTAATAAGAAAAATAGTTTTGAATAGCTTATTAAACTACGACGGAATCTTTGATAAGAGAGATGGCAAGTTTTAAGGATAAAAGGAACGAAACGGCATGAAATGAAGTGGGAAGTCATTTTGGACATCCACCAGACCTTCCCCAAAGCGATGGCCGTCGGACTCTGGAGTGAGGGCTCTAGGAGCTGGCTGCTGACTGAGATGCTTTGCTCCATCCCCCACTCTCACTGCCTGGCCCACCCCACAAAGGACCGTCAGGATGGACCCAAAGCAGCTTGCGCAGAAGATTCTCCTGCAAGGGGCAAAGCGAAGACAGATGTTCGGTCTTTGCTCAAAACAGTAACACATGAGAATCTGCCTAATTTACGTCATTCTGCATTTCCGTTAGCAACATCCTCTGCATGAAACCATAAGTGTGTTGGAGACATGTTAGGGTGGCTCCTTGGCCCTGCTTCAGGAATCAGAGAGATGACCTAGCTATAGGAAGAGCCTCTGAAAATCTGGACTCTCGGGGCAGCCACTAGCCATCTGTGGGACTTTGAGAAGGTCACTTCAGCCTGCTGTCTCAGTTTCTTTATCTGCAAGACAAAGAGGTTGTATCAGAACATCCTCTGGTCTCTTTATGCCTCTACAAAGCATTGTCTCAAAAAGACAAGATGAGCTCAGCAGTTTAGCAGCGCCAGGCACTTTATAAATTATTCTTTCACCACTGTTTCCTCTTCAACTTTGAAAAGGGACTCAATTTTCTCTGCAGTGTTTCTTTAACAAAAGCAGCCTGACTCAGTACTTAATTCAAGTTTATTTGGGATGATTTTAGAAGGAAAACAAGTTCAAAGACTCGTTTGATAGGAACTGAAACCAGAAGTTAGTTGCATATGGATGTTGAACATAAATTTATAAGCTAAAAGGTATGACAATTTTTTCTTCTACCCAGTGCTTCTTTTGAAAAAAGAAAAAGATACTTCAAAATAAAAGAGTCTGAGATCTTCACATTTGGTTGCTGCCCTTTTGTTTAATTAATAACTGTCTTTGGCCATTTTTCATCTGGTAGAGCAGCCTACCCAGGAAATAATCAGGAAAGCATTAGTGAACATATTGCCAATAAATTAGAACATGGCAACTGAAGACATCTGAGTTTGGTTGGTCCTTGATCTTTTCATGGACCATTAAGAATAATTTCCACAGGGTTCTTGCAGGTGGAGGAAAAAGCTGAAATGCTAAAAGAAATCGAGTCCAACCGAGAAGGCTGAGCAGGGGCTTGGTTATGCTTTGACTAAACTAGAGCTGCTTCCCTCAGCTAGATTCAAGGTCAAGCTCACCGTGGCGGGGAGGCCTGTGGGGCCGGCCTCAGGTCTGACCTCCCAGGCCTTTCCCAGTGAACAGTGTCTGCAGCTGTGAGGCGTGGTGGCCGTGGACCAATGCTCTGGCTTTCTGGGGCTTCGGAGCAGCATGCTGGGCGGACAGGTAAGGTGGCCCGGAATTGCTCCTGATGCGCACAGCCTGTGCAGTGGCCTTGCTGTTCAGTCTCCCAAGTCTTTCTGACTCTTTGAGGCCCTGTCCTTCACCATCTCCAGGAGTTTTCCCAAGTTCGTGTCCACTGAGCCAGTGATGCCATCCTACCATCTCATCCTCTGTCACCCTCTTCTCCTTCCGCCTTCAATCTTTCCCAGCATCCGAGTCTTTTCCAATGAATTGGCTCATCATATTGGGTGGCCCAAGTATTGGTGCTTCAGCTTCAGCATCAGTCCTTCCAGTGAATATTCAGGATTGATTTCCTTTAGGATGGACTGGTTGGATCTCCTTTTTGTAAGGTGTGAATATAAAGGGTTTCACTCGCATGATTAGGCTGTGAAAGGCACAGTTGACTTTAAGAAGGAGAGACTACTGTGTGGACCTGACCTAACCACCTGACTCTGAAGTTTCTAGAGGCCAGAGACACGAGTCAGAGCATCGGAGCACGAGAGGAATTCCGTATACCCTGGAAGGCGCCACGCGGCAAAGGGTGTGGTCTGCCTCCCGGAGGGGCAGCTGCTCCTGGCTCATAGCCAGTGAAAAAGCAGGGGCCTCAGCCTACAGCCACAAGGCGCTGAATCCAGCCAGCAGCCTGAACGAGCCCAGAAGTGGATTCTTCCCAGTAGAGCCCCCAGGTGAGAGCACAGCTCCGCCAGTGCCTGGATGCCCACTCATGGTGTCCGGACCTCTGTCTCTCCTGTGCAGAATGTGAGCTGGTAAACAGAAGTTTTCAGATCACAACAAACTGTCAAAGTTCTGAAAGAGAGGGGAGTACCAGACCACCTGACCTGCTTCCCGAGAAACCTGTGTGCAGGTCGAGAAGCAACAGGTTAGAACTGGACCTGGAACAACAGACTGGCTCCAAACTGGGAAAGGAGTATGACAAGGCTGTGCATTGTGGCCCTGCTTATTTAACTTCTATGCGGAGGACATCATGGGAAATGCCAGGCTGGGTGAATCACAAGCTGGAATCAAGACTACCAAGAGAAATGTCAACAGCCCCAGATATGCAGATGATACCCCATCAGAAAGTCAGAAATCAAAGAGGAAGTAAAGAACCTCTTGATGAAAGTGAAAGAGGAAAGTGAAAAAGCTGGCTTAAAACTCAGCGTTCGAAAAACTAAGATCATGGCATTCGGTCCCATCACCTCATGGCAAATAGATGGGGGAAAAGTGGAAGGTGCGACAAGTTTTCTTTCCTTGGTCTCCAGAATCACTACTGATGGTGACTACAGCCTGGAAATTAAAAGATTCTTGCTCCTTGGAAGGAAAGCTATAACAAACCTAGACAGCGTATTAAAAAGCAGAGACATCATTTTGTCAACAAAGGTCCATCTAATCAAAACTATGGTTTTTCCAGTAGTCATGCACATATGTGAGAGCTGGACCCTAAAGAAGGCCGAGCACCAAAGAACTGATGCTTTTGAACTGTGGTGCTGAAGAAGACTCGTGAGAGTCCCTTGGACTGCAGGCAGATCAAACCAGTTAATCTTAAAGGAGATCAACCCTGAAAATTCACTGGAAGGACTGAAGCTGAAGCTCCAATACTTTGGCCACCTGATGCGAAGAGCTGACTCATTGGAAAAGACCCTGATGCTGGGAAAGACTGAGGGCAGGAGGAGAAGGTGGTGGCCGAGGATGAGATGGTTGGATGGCATCACTGACTCGATGGACATGAATATGAGCAAGCTCTGGGAGATGGTGAAAGACAGGGAAGCCTGGCGCGCTGCAGTCCGTGGGGTGGCGGAGTCGGACCTGACTCAGCGACTGAGTAACCGCCAATAGGAGTGCTCTGAGCTGACGGATTTGGGGCAATTTGCTATTTGCCAACAGAAACTAAAACGGCAGGCTGAGTGAACACAAGTGGTGGATTAGCGATGCCCTCTGCTCATGCAGACGGTATCCCCTTACAGGCATCTGAGCATCTTTAGGGCCAGCAAGTCCTGACAGCTGGCGTCCGTCCTCTCCAGCCATAGTGTGAATCCACTCTGCCTTGAAAGTGTGGGGAGAGCCCTAAATTAGAGGTTGGAGGACACGGAATCTGCTGTTTTCTGCTTTGCAACTGCTTGGTGGCATTTGAGCGAGTCGCTTTCCTCTGGGGCTGTAGCCATGGTTCAATCATCGGTGATTGAATCCGAGGCCATCTAAAGTCTCAGAGGCTCACAGGCTCTGCCGAGGTGTGTGATCGCTCACACCCCTCCTCCCCAGGGGGCTGGTGGCTTTGCACCTGAGCACCTGCGGCAAAGGGGTTGGCAGCTGCCTCCGCATGTGCTGGCCGGGTATTGAGCCCGGCCCTAGATATTCTGAAAGCTTCGAAACAGCCTCTGAGAGCATGCCTAAGTCAGGAGAAATGAAAGGAGCAGGATCTGAAATAGCTTGCACAGGAGAGCCAGATACAATCACTGAAACCCGATCTGCTGATCCTTTCAGCTGTCCCCAGGAAGTGCTCATTCGACAGGGGAGTGAGGAGAAGGAGCTGTGTGACCGGGCTTCCCCTACCCCACCCCCAGATGCACAGTGGTTCAGTTATAACGAGACTCCGGTGATGCTTCCATCATTGCTAGATGCACAGATGGTTTCCCTTTTGTTACTGTAGCTCTCCTTCAGTCCTTTTATTATAAAACACACAGCGTAACATTTCCCATCTTAGTCATTTTAACTGCAGGGTTCAGTAACATTAATGTGAGCAACAGTCGCTCAGTCATGTCTGACTTTTTGCGACCCCGTGGACTGCAGCCTGCCAGGCTCCTCTGTCCATGGAATTCTTCAGGCAAGAATACTGGAAGGGGCTGCCATTTCCTTCTCCATGGGATCTTCCCAACCCAGGAATTGAACATGGGTCTCCTGAATTGCAGGCAGATTCTTTACCATCTGAGCCTCCAGGGAAGCCTCCTATTAAGAGATATTTCTAGGTATAAAGGCAGGTCAGCTTAGAAACTGTCCGCAGACACATGCTTGCCGTTATCTTCCAATCTATAGACAATGCATTAGAATATGTAATGAGTCCATACACTTTTCCAGAGGATAACCTGAGGCAGAAGCAGAAATAAAGTTATAAATGACAAGGATCAGTCAGATGAAACAATTCAGATGAAGCTTATGTCTCTCAAAGAGACGGGGACTGGGCAAGTGGTCAGGAAGGAAATCCAGCGTGCTTTGGACTCTGCATGGAAAGCAGCGTTCAGTTCCATGCTGCTGAATGTTAAGTTCGCTCCTTGTTGTGTGCCTATCACCGCCATCCATCTCCAGGGCTGTCTTCATCTAGGGACACTGAAACTTCACGGCCGTTAAACGAGAGCGCCCCTTCGCCCTCCGCCGGGCCCTGGCAACTACCATTTGACCTGCTGTGCCTGTGAGCCTGACTCGTCTGGGTACTCACGTAACTGAGGCCGTACAGCGCTTGTCTCTTGGTGACAGCGTATTTCACGGAGCATCGTGTCCTCGAGGCTCATCTGTGTTGTAGCCTGGGTCAGAATTTCCTTCCTTTTAAAGACTGAGTAATATTCCACCGTATGGACGGACAGCATTTTGCTTATCAATGTGGGCAGCTCCCCTGTTTCAGCTACTGAGAATAACAGATGAGCACACAGGACACCCCCGCCTCCAGAAAGTCCTCAGGCCCCTCCCACTTATTTCTGCCACTTCCCCCCGGAGGCCGCCGTCCCCCCCGGCTTCTGAGGCCACTTTCAGTTACGCCCATGTTTGCTCCTACATGGGCTCCCCTGGAGGCTTAGACAGCAAAGAATCCGCCTGCCACGCAGGAGACCCAGACTCGATCCCTACTTCTCACTCCTGGCTTCTTTGCCCACCTTTGTGCGCTCTGTGCATGTTGCTACAGGAAGCGGTGGTTCAGACATACCCTATGCTGTGTAGTAGAGATTCCACTGTATAGAAATATCTCCATTTATTGATTGGTTCAGTGATGTGAGGGAGCTTCGGTTTGCTTTCAGTTTGGGGCTATTTGGAATGAATCTGGTATAAACATTTTTGTATGCCTTCTTGTGGTTATATGCATTCATTTCTGATGGGTATACACCTCGAGCAGGGTTGCTAGGTACGGAAAAAGTGTACAGTGTTGTTGCTATTGCTGTTTATTTGCTAATTTTCTGACTCTTTTGTGTGTCCAACCCACCAGGCTCCTCTGTCCATGGGATTCTCCAGGCAAGAATACTGGGGTGGGTTGCCATTTCCTTCTCCAGGGGATCTTCCCAACCCAGGGTTCAAACCCAGATCTCCTGCATTGGCAGGTGGATTCTTTACCGCTGAGCCAGCTGGGGAGCCTGAAGTGCATAGCAGATAATGCCAAGGAGTATTTCAAGAGGGCTGCTCCGTTCATGCTCCGCCCGGCAGTGGGTGAGAGCTCCAGTCTTTCCCTGTCTTCACTGACCCCTTGTTTTCTCCTCCTTTTAGATTTAGGAATTCTGGCGACTATTTTGTGTTATCCTATTGGCATATAAATGTTTCAGTGCAGTTCAGTTCAGTCGCTCAGTTGTGTTCGACTCTTTGCGACCCCGTGAATCGCAGCACACCAGGCCTCCCTGTCCATCACCAACTCCCAGAGTTCACTCAGACTCACGTCCATCGAGCCGGTGATGCCATCCAGCCACCTCATCCTCGGTCGTCCCCTTCTCCTCCTGCCCCCAATCCCTCCCAGCATCAGAGTCTTTTCCAATGAGCCAACTCTTCACATGAGGTGGCCAAAGTACTGGAGTTTCAGCTTTAGCATCATTCCTTCCAAAGAAATCCCAGGACTGATCTTTAGAACAGACTGGTTGGATCTCCTTGCAGTCCAAGGGACTCTCAAGAGTCTTCTCCAACAACACCACAGTTCAAAAGCATCAATTCTTTGGGGCTCTGCCTTCTTCACAGTCCAACTCTCACATCCATACATGACCACAGGAAAAACCATAGCCTTGACTAGATGGACCTTAGTCAGCAAAGTAATGTCTCTGCTTTTGAATATGCTATCTAGGTTGGTCAAAACTTTTCTTCCAAGGAGTAAGTGTCTTTTAATTTCATGGCTGCAGTCACCATCTGCAGTGATTTTGGAGCCCCCCAAAATAAAGTTTGACACTGTTTCCACTGTTTCCCCATCGCTTTGCAGTGAAGTGATGGGACCAGATGCCATGATCTTCGTTTTCTGAATGTTGAGCTTTAGGCCAACTTTTTCACTCTCCTCTTTCACTTTCATCAAGAGGCTTTTTAGCTCCTCTTTACTTTCTGCCATAAGGGTGGTGTCATCTGCATATCTGAGGTTATTGATATTTCTCCTGGCAATCTTCATTCCAGCTTGTGTTTCTTCCAGCCCAGAGTTTCTCATGATGTACTTTGCATATAAGTTGAATAAGCAGGGTGACAATATACAGCCTTGACACACTCCTTTTCCTATTTGGCACCAGTCTGTTGTTTCATGTCCAGTTCTAACTGTTGCTTCCTGACCTGCATACAGATTTCTCAAGAGGCAGGTCAGGTGGTCTGGGATTCCCATCTCTTTCAGAATTTTCCACAGTTTATTGTGATCCATACAGTCAAAGGCTTTGGCATAGACAATAAAGCAGAAATAGATGTTTTTTTGGAACTCTCTAGCTTTTTCCATGATCTATCAGATATTGGCAACTTGATCTCTGGTTCCTCTGCCTTTTCTAAAACCAGCTTGAACATCAGGGAGTTCATGGTTCATGTATTGCTGAAGTCTGGCTTGGAGAATTTTGAACATTACTTTATTAGCATGTGAAATGAGTGCAATTGTGCAATAGTTTGAACATTCTTTGGCATTGCCTTTCTTTGGGATTGGAATGAAAACTGACCTTTTCCAGTCCTGTGGCTACTGCTGAGTTTTCCAAATTTGCTGGCATATTGAGTGCAGCATTTTCACAGCATCATCTTTCAGGATTTGAAATAGCTCTACTGGAATGCCATCACCTCCACTAGCTTTGTTCGCAGTGATGCTTTCTAAGGCCCACTTGACTTCACATTCCAGGATGTCTGGCTCTAGATTAGTGATCACAGTACTGTGATTATCTGGGTCATGAAGATCTTTTTTGTACAGTTCTTCTGTGTATTCTTGCCACTTCTTCTTAATATCTTCTGCTTCTGTTAGGTCCGTATCATTTCTGTCCTTTATCAAGCCCATCTTTGCATGAAATGTTCCCTTGGTATCTCTAATTTTCTTGAATTTTCCCATTCTGTTGTTTTCCTCTATTTCTTTGCATTGATCACTGAAGAAGGCTTTCTTATCTCTTCTTGCTATTCTTTGGAACTCTGCATTCAGATGCATATATATATTATGTATAATGTGTAATTATTATATATATATATTTTTATATGTATATAAATGTTTATATCCCTGATAACTGAAGGAAATGAACACCTGTTCTTATGCTTACTGGATTCTTGGAAGTGAAAGTGAAAGTGAAATCGCTCAGTTATGTTTGACGCTTGGCGACCCCATGGACTGTAGCCCACTAGGCTCCTCTGTCCATGGGATTTCCCAGGCAAGAATATTGGAGCGGGTAGCCATTCCTTTTCTCAGAGGATCTTCCTGACCTAGGGATGGAACCCAGGTCTCCCACTTTGCAGGCAGATTCTTTACTGTCTGAACCACAGGGGAATCCTTACTGGACCCTTGGCTTTCCTCTTTTGGGGTGTGTCTCATCAAGTCTCTTCCCATTTAAAAAATTGGGTTGTCTCTATCTTACTGATTTATAGGAGCCTAAAAAAATGTTTCCTGGATTCAAGACCTTCATCAATTATTTATATTTAAAATATTTTCCCTCATATTGTGCGATTTGGTTTTTTATTCTTAATTTTTCTTTTTGATGAACAAAACAGTCAGTTTTAACATTGTTCAGTCAATAGATCTTCTCTTCTCTGCTCAGCATACTCTGTGTGCTGTGTAGGAAGTATTTGTCTATCACAAATATATGAACACGTTTCCTTATGACATTGTCTAAAGGATTTTCTGATTTTACATTTTGACCTTCAGCCTACCCAGAATTCATGCCTTTGTATGGTGTGAGGTACAGGTCCAGATTACTCTTTCTCTACATGAATATCTAACTGACCATCTTTATTTAAAAGAGAAGCCTCTGCCACTGCTATGTGGAGTGACCTGTGTCCTAAATCAAGGGTCTGTGTATGCATCAGTCTCTTCCTGGACTCTCTGTTATGTCCACTGGTCTTTTTTTCCCCTTCCTTGTGCCAATACATGGGGAGGCGATGGCACCCCACTCCAGCACGCTTGCCTGGAAAATCCCATGGACAGAGGAGCCCGGTGGGCTGCAGTCCATGGGGTCACAAACATGACTGACTGATTTCCCTTTCACTTTTCATTTTCATGCATTGGAGAAGGAAATGCCAACCCACTCCAGTGTTCTTGCCTGGAGAATCCCAGGGACGGGGGAGCCTGGTGGGCTACCGTCTATGGGTCGCACAGAGTCGGACACGACTGAAGCGACTCAGCAGCAGCAGCGGCAGCACCAATACAACTGCATTAAGCACTGCAGCTTCATTGCATCTGGGAGGAGGAAATGCCAACCCCCTCCAGTGTTCTCACCTGGAAGCGCCCATGGACAGAGGCGTCTGGTGGAATACAGTTCATGGGGCTGCAAAGAGCTGGGCACAGCTGAGCGACTATCACACTAACACATCTGCTAGGGATACTGAGAGTTGCTCAGTCGTGTCCGACTCTTTGCCACCTCATTGACTGTACAGTCCATGGAACTGTCCAGGCCAGAATACTGGAGTGGGTAGCCTTTCTCTTCTCCAGGGGATCTTCCCAACCCAGGGCTCAAAGCCAGGTCTCCCGCATTGCAGGCGGATTCTTTACCAACTGAACCACAAAGTCCTCCAATTTTATTATTCAGTATTATCTTGATTATTCATGGCACTTTGCATATCCACATACATTAAAAAATCATCTTAAGTTTCTCACCCAAATCATGTTGAGGGTTTGACTAGGATTATGTTGAATCTATAGATCAAAGAACTGACTTCTTCACAATATTGAGTCTTTTAATCAAGGAACAGGGTGTATCTTTCCACCTATTCAGGCTTTCTTTGACTACTTTCACGAAGTTCTTTCCAGATACTGTAGAATTTAAATGCTACTGTAGATCATATTGTCTTTATTTAGAATTCTAGTTGCTTGTACATTTTGTTTATTTAGTGATGTAGAGCACTTAGTGATTTTGCTAAATTTGCCCATTGATTATCCATTTTATTGTTCAGTATTATCTTGATTATTCATGGCACTTTGCATATCCACATACATTAAAAAATCATCTTAAGTTTCTCACCCAAATCATGTTGAGGGTTTGACTAGGATTATGTTGAATCTATAGATCAAAGAACTGACTTCTTCACAATATTGAGTCTTTTAATCAAGGAACAGGGTGTATCTTTCCACCTATTCAGGCTTTCTTTGACTACTTTCACGAAGTTCTTTCCAGATACTGTAGAATTTAAATGCTACTGTAGATCATATTGTCTTTATTTAGAATTCTAGTTGCTTGTACATTTTGTTTATTTAGTGATGTAGAGCACTTAGTGATTTTGCTAAATTTGCCCATTGATTCTGATTGTTTAGAGTTCGCAGGATGTTTTTTCCCTAAATATACAGCAGCCATCTGCAAATTGTAAGAGTTTAATTTCTCTATTTCCAAACATCATACCTATTATTTTTTGTTTTATTCTCAGTGAGAATATATTCTTGTACATTTAACGGGCTAAGACTTGGACCGTCAGCACAGTGTTGAGCAAAAGTGGTGATAGCAAACATCTTTTTCTTTTCCCCGTGTTTTCAATATTGCAAAACTTTCAGTATCTCACTGTTATCTGTAATGTTTGATATAGCTTTTTTTGAGATGTTGTCTATTATATTAATAAAAGTCCCCTCTGTTACCAATTTACTAGTAAAATTTTTGTGATAAAATATCTTTGTGATGTTAGTAAAATATTTTGTAATAAATTTTTTATTATGAATTAGTATTAAATTTATAAGTTCTTTTAAAGCATTTATGAGATGATTTTAGATTTTTTCCATCTTTAGTGTTTGTGGTGAATTCTTGGAAGGAAAACAACTTGATCCTGACATATCGTCCTTCCCATATATCGCTGGATCCCGTTTGCTGATATCCTTATTTACAACTTTAATCAGATTAAACTTTTTATCCTTTTTCTTTTTTTATAATGCTGTAACACCAATATGATACACAATTTGCTTCATTTTGCTTTAGATTTTAACAGTTGCTTTTTAGTTGATTTTTTTGTGTGCTATTATTTACATGGATCCTAAGACAGACCTATAAGACAATGTATGTTCAGAGAAGGCCAGCTTCTGTGTCTGTCCTCATTAGCTTACCCCTCTATTCTCCGAAAGGCAATTTTGCAAAAATGTATATTTTATCTTTCCATTTAAAATATAAGCAAACACTTGTAATTTTCATATTGTCGATGTTTTTCCAATACATAGTAACATACTATACAGTCATCCATCTTGGGGTTTTCATTTAACAATATGTCCTAACTGTCAAACCGCAGCAGTCTATGGAAATATTTTGCATTTCTGTTTATGGTTGTATAACGCTCCATTGTATACATACACCATATTTTATTTAATTTGTCCCCATATCACAGGCCTTTGGGTTGTTCCCAGTCTTTTGCAATTATAACAAGTATCACAGTATTAGTCTTAGGCATATGTTTGTGTGTTTCTCCCAGTGTATCTTTTGGGTATGTTTCTAAAGGGGAAAATACTGGTCAAAAGGTAAATGAATAGGCAATTTTACTATTTTGAATTTCCACCCACAGGGGGATGTGTATTTTTTATTAATATCTGTAATGTGTGAAGGTGACTGTTTTCCCACAACCTTGCAAAAATATACCCTCAAACTTTTGAAAACTCAACATATTTTTAAATCCAATGATTTGATCATTGTGCTTTGAAAAAATCTGGAATATTGATTCTATCATGCCCATAACTTTTTAATACACAAGTAATTTACAACTTGAGTAAGTACTGAGTTGTAGAAATTAGCAAGTTGATTAAAAGGAAAGAAAGTTAAAGCACATAAGTTTATAAAAACATCTCAAAGAACAACATACAGTCCCCATTTCTACTGGTGGCAGCCGGATCTTTTACAGCACACTGCCTGTTTTGCGACTGTCCTAAAGAGCCTCTTAACGAAAGCGAAAGAAGAGAGTGGAAAAGTTGGCTTAAAACTCAACATTCAGAAAACTAAGATCATGGTATCTGGTCCCGTCACTTCATGACAAATAGATGGGGAAACAATGGAAAGAGTGTCAAACTTTTATTTTTTGAGGGGGGGCTCCAAAATCACTGCAGATGGTGACTGCAGCCATGAAATGAAAAGACGCTTACTCCTTGGAAGAAAAGTTATGACCAACGTAGATAGCATATTAAAAAGCAGAGACATTACTTTGCCAACAAAGGTCTGTCTAGTCAAGGCTATGGTTTTTCCAGTGGTCATGTATGGATGTCAGAGCTGGACTATAAAGAAAGCTGAGCACCAAAGAATTGATGCTTTTGAACTGTGGTGTTGGAGAAGACTCTTGAGAGTCCCTTGGACTGCAAGGAGATCCAACCAGTACATCCTAAAGGAGATCAGTCCTGAGTGTTCATTGGAAGGACTGATGCTGAAGCTGAAGCTCCAATACTTTGGCCTCCTGATGTGAAGAACTGACTCATCTGAAAAGACCCTGATGCTGGGAAAGATTGAGGGCAGGCGGAGAAGGGGACAACAGAGGATGAGATGGTTGGATGGCATCACTGACTCAATGGACAGGGATTTGGGTGGACTCTGGGAGCTGGTGATGGACAGGGAGGCCTGGCGTGCTGCAGTCCATGGGGTCACAAAGAGTTGGACACGACTGAGCGACTGAACTGAACTTGTTTGGTTTACTAAATCCTCTCACCTTACTGTCGACTCTTTAGAGCTTCTCCTTGCAGCTGCTTATGATTATCACCTGGGAACTTAATCCTTTCCTCAGCAGGGCCCATAATCACCCCTGCATTTGGGGATCTGCACGGGTCCCTTCTGATCTCTCCACTTGTCTATGCGCCCTAGCTTCCCTCCTGTCTTGCTGGGTGCAGCCCACACGCCCTTGCACCCCTGCCCTCTGCCACCTCCTTCCTTTTGTACCGTTTCTCCCCAGACAGCATGAGGGGCTCTAGAGATGCCTAGAGCTTGAGAGTCAAGGGCCCAAGTCAGAGCAGGGATCCGCTTCATCTAAGTCTGAGGGCCTGCCGATCAGGATTTAAACTTTTACCTTAGCTTATTTTAACTATCTGTCTTTTCTACTTTCAACATTTTCATTTAAGACTCTACTTGTGATTTTTCTCTTTATCCTTAGTTGAAATATACTTTTTTAGGATTGTAAAATGAGCTCATGTTCATTATAAGTTATTTGGAAACTGAATGAAAGACTAGAACGAGAGGAAAATAATGAACAAAATGCGCAGATGCGGCGAGCATTAACCTCTTGGCAATTTACTTCTGAATATTTTTTATGCTTTTAAACATAGTTGAGATCATAGTACATGTGCACATTTTTATTCTGCCTTTTTTTGGTCTATTTATTGCTTTCTCAAAAAACACATGGTTTTATTTATCAATGGCACTGTTCTCCTTCATCATGTCTTCATTTATCTTTTATTCCGTATGATTTCCTCCTTCTTATATTTTTATTTAAAATAGTTTGTCCGCTTCCTAGCTGCTTTTAGTTAAGTGCAGAGATGATTGATGTTTATTATTTTTATCCAAAATGAAATTTCAGATATTGATCTTTTCTTACCCCCAAGGTAATAGATTTTTATTAAAGTCAGAAAATACAGTGGAACACAATCGCGATCATCCTGCTCACTAAGAAACAACTGCCAGTGGCTTTCAGACTGTTCCCATGTATGCTTTCTCCGGCCAGCGTCTCATGACTTCTGATCTCACCTAGTGCTTTGCAAACATTTCTTTGTCTATGTGCGCGATGCTTCAGCATGATTTGAAGGGCCACACGATATCTTGCTGTGTAGATGCACCGTAGTGCATTTAATCACATTCGTGTCTTTAGATGGCTTCAGTTGCTCCAGGTGTGTCCTGCTCTATGTGACCCCGTGGACTGTAGCCCACCAGGCTCCTCTGACCCTGGGGTTCTCCAGGCAAGAGTACTAGAGGTGGTTACCATGCCCTTCTTCCAGGGGATCTTCCTGACCCAGGGATGGAACCAGGGTCTTCTGCATTGCAGGCAGATTCTTTACCAGCTGAGCCACCAGGGAAGCCTCTAAGTTGTTCCCATTCTAATATTTGGCACTTAGAAACACTGTTTTGTAATGAATTGTTTTAAAGATCGTTTTTGGACATAGTTTACATTTGGAGAAGCGGATTATTAAACTTCTGGAAATAAAATTCATGGATAAGAGGGCCCAGCTATTTTTGGAACTTCTATTCCCCACATGTATAAACTGCTTCCAGTTCAGATAAATCTTCACTTCGTCCTAGACTGCGGGATGGCATTTTTCCATCTCCTCATATTTCTACAACATGGGGCATAGACACCTGATAGATGTTTTCAACAGAAAAGCTTGGCATTTTTCTTTAGTTACTAGTGAGATTAAATTTCCCCACAATTTAGGTAGCATTTATATTCAGTCTTAGCCCACTAATAGTCTTGTTTGTTTTTTCAATGCTTTCTGTACATCGAAATCATTGACCGTTTATCTTGTGTACTGGAGATACTGTTTCCATTTTGTATTTTCCTTTTCCTTTTACTGTTGATATACAGGAGTTTTAGATTTTTGTGTAGACTGATTCATTTGTTTTTACCTTTATAGTTTTTGCTTTGGGGTTACTCTTGAAATTCCCTATCCCATTTTACGGCTATATAAATATTCACCGGTCATGTTTTTATGGACTTTCATAATTTCATTTTTTCTAATGTTTAATATTTTAGTCACAACCGAAGTTAGTTTAGTTTAAGACAAAGCAGCGCTTAACTTTGTGAATTTAGGCATGTTGTTGTTGTTCCATTGCTGAGTCACGTCTGACTCTGCGACCTCATGGACTGCAGCACGCCAGGCTCCCCTGTCCTTCACCATTTCCCAGAGCTTGCTCAAACTCATGTCCATTGAGTTGGTGATGCCATCCAGCCATCTCATCCTCTGTCCCCCCTTCTTCTCAGTTCCATTTCCCCCTCATTGATTGGAAAAGCCATCATTCTTGTGTATTTATTGGATATCCACACACACACATAATACGGAACCCTGAACCAGGTCACAGAACCAGCTTGAGTCAGAGGGCTAAGAAGCATACAGGCGTCTCAGACTCGGTGCATCTTCCAGCTGGGCTGTCGTCTCCTCTGGGGATGGGCAAGGCTTCTCTCTGAGAGCCACAGAACACAGGAGCTGGTCCTCCCTGGTCCTCAGGGTGCTGGCAGTGGTCCCCGAAGTAGCCCTGGCTTCAGCCTCTTCATCATCAGACCACTATCAACTAACTCTCTTCTTTTAACTTTTCTCTGGGTTTTGATTTTGAGGTTCCAGAGGGTCAGAGAGTTTTCCTTTTCCTGCAGTCTAATGAGTCCAATGCATAAACATCCTTAATTAGGTTGGGCTTCCTCAATAGCAGATGCTGAGATGAGGATTCTGAACACAAGTATTTTATCCTGGAGGTGGGTCTAGGAAGCCCTAGATGGTGAATGCAGAATGGGACATGGGAGGAAGCTCGCTCAGAGGTTAAAGCTTCTGTCTCCAATGTGGGAGACCTGGGTTCGATCCCTGGGTCGGGAAGATCCCCTGGAGAAGGAAATGGCAACCCACTCCAGTATTCTTGCCTGGAGAATCCCATGGATGGAGGAGCCTGGTAGGCTACAGTCCACGGGGTCGCAAAGAGTTGGACATGACTGAGCGACTTCACCTTCACCTTCCCCACAGGAAGAGCATGGGTGAGCGTGGCAGTGGGGAGGGGCAGCTGGGCCCCCTCCCCTTGGGGACCTCTGGCCAACTGCGGATCATGACACAAAGGTGGCCCACCCAGAGGGATGCGAGAGCTGGGGTATTTGTCCACCACCTCTTTTCCATCACTGGTGGAATGATGCCCCTGGGGACCCTTAACTCCCTGACACCCCGGCCTGTTTCTGCTCCAGAAGTGGGCTTGAGACAGAGCTGCAGGTATCGCCAGCTGTCGGCTGGGGTGGGAGAGGAGGAGTAAGGGAAGGGCACCAGCATGGCTGCCTGGGTCCGCCTCCTGAGAGTGGCCCCAGCTGACTGTGGCCCGGGGTCCCCTGAAGACGCTTCCACAGTGGGAGGGTGGCCTGAGCCATGGCGGGGCAGCTCTGGTTAGAAAATCCTTTTCACTGAGCCCAGATAGTGCTCCTTCAAGCCTCCCCATTTTGTTCTAGTTCTGCCTCCTGGAAAAGAAAAGGATCAAGCCATATTTTCCAGAGGAGTTTGGCCAGTGACCCAGAAACACCAGTCTGTCTTCCTACATACACTGGGGTACGGCCCTAAGTTGCGTAACTAGGCATCGCTGCCCCATCCTCTTTGTTCTTGTACGGTTGTCATTTCTTAGAACAGCTGGAAAGATGCTCGTGTGGGTGTAGCTAAGGGGAAGCCAACTCTGTGTGCATGTCCGTGGGGAGGGTGGGACACGGTCCACTCAGCCTTCAAGCACCTTGACTAGCTCAGCTGCTCTGGGGAGATTGGGGAAATCGCAGCACTGAATGACTAATTCATGAGTCATGGAATGTTTATGCTCATTTTCAGAGTTTCTAAACTCACAAATGCCTCTTTCCCACAAGCAAACAATTGCCATTTTTGTTCTAAAAGACGGTGGACCGGCCAATTCTATCATCATCTTAATCTCTTACCGCATATTAATGGAATAAATGCATTTAATTTGGCTTAAAAGAAGATGGATTTCCAAGACGAAATTAGTCTAATTCCTTTCTTGCTCCATAAGCAAATCCCAGATGAAATGAAGGGGGCCCAGCACACTCAGCACCCCCATGATGAGAGGTCCACAAGCCAGGGGCTCTGGGGGAGGATTTATACTTTGCACCCATTGGCTTTCCTTCAGATATTTGGGTGGGGCATCTGCATCTCATATTTTAATGACAGGGAGAGTGATAAATGAAACCATAGACTAAGCTCTGTTGTCATCGCTTTGCAGAAGTTAAGTAGGATTAATTACAAAGGATAGGAACTGGAAGCACCCCCTCAAGGTCGTAAGTTGAGTGCAACGGCTTTGCATTTCGTAAGAGGTTCAAGGGTGACAGGAGGACTTTGTTTCTACCATTTCAGTTGGCTCATTCTCCCAGGTCAGCAGGAAGACCTGAATCTGTGGGATCCAGAATTAGTTTCTGACCTAGAAGTCAGACGCCACTGTGTGAACTAGGGAAGTGATCTCCTCCTCGATAAAGCCAATTGCACCCTCGTGGGCCGTGTGCACCCCAACCCCAGCCCCCAGAGCTCGTGTTCCCGAAGGCCTCCTCCTCCCCGAGCCCCCAGCTCTCCCCCACCCCAGAGCTGGGTGCTGCGCCCCGGCTGACCTTCAAGCACACAGGCTGAGCAGGGTCGGGCACGGAGGAGCCCAGGAGGTGCCCGAGGTCTTTGGGAACCGTCGATGAGATTGGCTTCTGGCTCCAGCCTGCTCTCCCTTGGGCTCCTGAGGCAGCAGAGGCTCAGAGGAGGCCCTCCTTCTCCTGGCAAAGAGCTGAGACTGACCTCCTGTGCCATGGTCCAGGCCACCCCTGCCTCGGTTCAGTTAGTGCAGATGGAGGTGGGGGCCTGGTCCATCCTCAGCAAAGTGGCGGGACGCCGCAGGGCCTCTTGCTCCGGGACCCACGGAGCAGCCCCGGAAGCTGCTGTGGGAGCTCTGCTCTCCACAGCGGCTTTGACGTGGGGAGACAAGGGTCAAGATGAACACGTGAGGTTCTGAGACCAAGAGGGAAAGGTGCTCTCTGTCCGAAGTACCGGGCTGACTCAGAAATCTTCTGCACGGGGCCTTCCTCAGTGGCCCAGTGGGTGGGACTCTGCCTTCCAATGCAGGGAGTGCAGGCTCAGTCTCTGGCTGGGAAGCTAAGACCCCCGTGCCTCGGCCAAAAAACAAAAACAAATCAGGAACAATGTCATAAATTCAATAAAAACTTTCAAAAATATTGTTAAAAAGAAATCTTCTATATAGAGATGCAGAGAAGACAAGATACCAATGACCTAGAAATACATTCAGGAATGTAGATACTTACTCAACATAGTTTATCATTTCTCAGGTCGTCTGCGAATATGCGTTCCTGTGAATTTTGTGGACTCTTCATCAGGCCCGGAATGGGTTTAAGGTGGAGGTGACATTCCCGCAGGGCTCTTCCTGGGGTGGGGCTGGGGAGCGCTTCAGAGAGAACGGGACTTGCCTGGTGGGGTTCTTGGTTCTGTCTGGTCTCGGCCGTCACGTCGTCTGGAGTCAAACACGGTGCCCAGAGCCATCCCGGATTGCCTCACTGTCCGCAAGGTCAGTGTAATTCTTACCTGCCGGGCAGTCCTGGGGGTTAAAGGGCCACCGAGTCCCTGGGAGGTCAGGAGCACACAGATTCCCTGGTGGGGCTTCTCTCAAAACTTTCCAAATACGGGCTTGGCCAAGCTCATTTCCTTCCAGAGAACTGAGACTTTTCCTGGGTATTGTCAGACTCATTCATTATCTATTTTTATTTTAAAAGAACAGAAATTCCACTAACTCATAAAAACTGGGGGAAACTGTTCCTTGCCACATAATATTTGGGACAGATGTTTAATTTCAAAGCGCAATAACTATATTGCAATTTCCAGCGAAATGGAAGCCAGACACTCTCAGCAGCCCTTACCAATTAGCAGCGATCCTTCTTCGCCCTACACCCACCGCCCGGCACACCAAGGGCTGGACTTGCTGTTGCAGAGCCTGGGAATCGACGGAGGCCGCGGCTCGGCTAACCCCGAATCGGGTGGTTTGTGTGCTTCTGTGTCCCTCCTTCTCTGCTCTGGCCGCCCTTTTCCCAGCCACGTTCCATGGCTCCAGGATCTCCGGATAAAGCCTCTCCACCGAGTGCCAGCTATTCTCCTGATCTCCTACAAGGGGTCCAGGAGTGGGAGGAGACACAGAGACCAGATCCAAGCCTGAGCAGGTGTGGGCGAGGACCTGCCCTGCCGTCCTGACATCTCCCGCTGGGAAAGGTTCAGTGAGTAGAGAGACCCATGAGCGAGGCTGACGGCAAAGTCGCCATTCACAAGACAAGCAAAAACAAGCCACAACCAAAGAAAGCGTTTCTTTCTCGAGGATTTGAAGATGGTCTGATTTAACGAAAAACAATGAGAACAGTGTGAGTTTAGAGGTAGCTGTTTGCAAAATGAAAGTTTAGGCATCTGTAATTTGCCCACACGTTCTGCATATCAATCAGCAAAGTCAATATGTTTTTTGGCAAATTGATGTTTCTGCTTTTGCATACACTGTCTAGGTTTGTTGTAGCATCTTCAGGTTAATAAAATGTGGCTCAGTTGAAAAACACTTTTCATTGCGAGAATAACAGAATGATTGAGAACACAGCACTAGAAATTATGAGAAGCGTGAGTCTTCAGAGTGAGACCCGTGTTCCCATGTGGGAAGACTTCATATTGAATGTGTCTGTTCTCCTGGGAAGCCCCTTTTGGTGTCTTGTGGATGAAATTCCTGTCAAAACCCTCAAAGACTATTGGGGAACAAAATGATATGAAACTCATTTGGGAAAATGTGTACGAATAACCAAGTAGGTTCCGAGGAGTAACAGTGTGAAGTGATGCAGAGAACGAAGTAGCAAAAGCGCTGGAGATAATGACGGAAGCGGCACCACTCTCACGTGGACAGAAATAGAATAAGGGCAGCCAGGGGGCCGCCCAGAAGGGACTCAAGATAGCCCAGCATCCCCTACACGAAAAGGGAGAATCAAGTCCGTGTAGCAAAGATGGATTGTGCAATAAACACTACTGGCATAGGTGGCTACAGTTTTGGAGAAAAAACAATTGAGGTTGGATTCTTACCTCATGATAAAATAAATTCCAGATGGTTTGAAGAGATAAGCATAGAGCAAATGAAATGGTAAAGGAATCTGAGGGAAAGACGGGTGAATATTTTTGCACTCTGGAGGTGAAAGGGCTTTCCTAAGCATGCTGACGCTAGGAAAGAGTTTGGAAAAGTTATATCGCTCTTTCTAAGCATGTGACGCTGACATACGGAGGTGGACGTGAGGCCCTGGCTCACCGTGCGCGTCCAGAGGCAGAGGTTTGTCTGTGTGACGAACGACAACACGGCTGCGTCCCCAGCTGACACAGCCCTGCCGGGTGGGCTGGGACTGTCCACATATCACGGGCCAGGGGACCGAGGCCCTCAAATAGACCAGTGTGGGAAATGGCCAGCATCTTCACAGAAGTGTCAGCAGGAAAGTGAAAGCGGAAGTCGCTCAGTCGTGTCCGACTCTTTTGACCCCAAGGGCGATACAGTCCGTGGAATTCTCCAGGCCAGAATAGTGGAGGGGGTAGCCATTCTCCAGGGGATCTTCCCAACCCAGGCATCAGACCCAGGTCTCCCGCACGGCAGGTGGATTCTGTACCAGCTGAAACACAAGGGAAGCCAGCCCCATCAACAGAAGTAACAGTGGATTAATTCACTATCAGCAGAAGTAAGAATGAGTTAGTCCAAGGGGGAAAATAATTTGAATTCACTGTACATCAATTTGAACGTGGAGACAACAGTCCGCTATCTCAGTTATGGAAAGTTAGGAAGTGGTGGGGACAGGCCCAGGCGTCTGGATGGCGGAGTGGATGGAGCGGCCAGGCAGCCTCAGCTGCTTCATCTTGTGGCCTCAGTCTCTGCCTCCGTAAAGTGGGGATGCCATGGTCATTTCATGACCATGAGGGTTTTATCATCACTTCAGGAGCTTGGAAGCGTAGAGGGCACGTGTAGTGTAAGACAGCAGCACGGGGCCATCTACATCCCCATCGCTGATCTTGCCTCGGGGACTCATGCACCAGCAGGAAATGGGACTTGGGAAGTGAATCCCGGGAAACAGCACAGTCCCCCTGACTCCAGGGAAGACGTCACAGGCTCAAGTGTCACAAGATTCAGTCGCTCAGTCACGCCAAATTCTGTGACCCCCTGAGCTGCAGCCCGACAGGCTCCTGTGTCCGTGGGATCCTCCAGGCCAGCACGCTGGAGTGGGGTGCTGTGCCCTCCTCCAGGGGATCTTCCTGACCCGGGAATAGATTCCGGGTCTCCTGCACTGCAGGCAGGCTCTCCCGGCATCACCTCCAGCCACTGGAGTCTCAGAACAAGCCTCCAACATCCGCTGAAAGTCTTCTTTGCTCTGTTGAGGGTTTGAGGAAGCCTCTCAGCTCTTTAGTGGCGAGGAGGGAGGCAGGAGGAGAGGGCCCAGGGATGACAGCTCGGCTCCTGGTGCGCTGGGGCGATAGTCCGATGGTGCAACGGGGTGGCCATGAGTCCGCACACCTCTCCTGGGAAGACTGAGGCCTGAGAAGCCCTGTCGGGCAGAGATGGGTCCTCAGGTCCTCCTGGCCCCTCTACTGCCCCTGCCCATGATGAGGGCTCAGCCAAGAGGGCTGGACGCCCCCAGGGAGACGGAGCGGCAGCCCCAGTCCCCCAGGTGTCTCCTTCCCCCATGTTTCCCCCAGACCCCCTCTCACACCCCCTGCTTTTCCTTCCACGTGCTCTAAAGTCAGATCTGCAGGCCCTGCCCTCCAGCCCAGCTGCCCACAGCCTTCCTGGGGGCCAGGCTTGCCCGCTGACTGTCGAGGTGGGTGCACTAGCCTGTCTGCATCTGGCTGGCCGTGGGCGCTCAGATCCCGGAGGACCCGGTGGGTGGAGGCTGCAGGGAGAGTCTTGGCTGGAGCCCCAGGAGGAAGCTCTGGGGACACAGGAGGCGTGGGGGCTCCTGGCATGGTGGGGAACAGACGGGAGCACAGTGGGGAGGGGTGCTGGGGGGGCTGGCTCCACAGCCCTGGAGAGTAAAGTTGGGAGTCTACAGGCGAAACGCATGGTCCAGCAAATTTCCAGCCCTGGCGTTTTAGGTCTGTGTCAGCAAAGGAGATGGTGGCCCCCAAACTCATGTGTCCTGATCCACCAAAGCCAGACGGTGGGCGAGGCGGGGTCACGTCCAGCCTCAGAGGGAGACGCTGTCCTTGTCCTCCCAGGCGCCCGCACGGGGGTGGTCGGGCCCAAGTGGAAGCACATGGTCACCCCTGGCACTTCAGGATGACTCTGCAGGTGGAGAAATTCGGGCAGTTCTGGGTTCTGGAGTAGTGACGCTCCTTTCAACAAAGGGAGCTGACGGGCCTAGGAACCCAGTGCGTGCGGCCCGGGAGTCTTCTCAGCGTCCACTGTACGCCCAGAAACCCGGACAGAAGGTGGGATGATCGGACAAGACAGAGATTTAGAAGATAAACATGTTAAAGAGCCGTTGTACATTTACAGAAAAATCATACAGATAGCACCAAGAGAATTCAGGCTCCCTTTTGTCCACTCTGCGGCCTTGAAGTGGTCTCTCCAGCAGAAGGCGCGCCGTCCACAGTGGCCCTGGGGCCGACCATTGCTGACAGCCTCTTCCGTGTGTCTCTATTTCTGCTTTGCAAATAACAGTTGTGTTTCCAGTGTTTCGTCTGGGAGCGCCGGGCAGCAAAGCTAATTGTGTGTGTCCCTTTGTTGGGTGAGCCCAGGGGCTGGGGCTCCCCTGCTCTTGCTGCGGTCAGAGGAAGCTCCCCCACACTTTCCTGAGGATGGAGGAAGCATCTTTTGGATCAAGAGATGCCTTCTATGTGTTGATCTGTGATATGTCCACGGAGAGAGGACTGGGGTGAGGAAACCCCCTTCTGGTCCAGCTGTAGCACCCACTCCCTTCCCCAGGCTGAAGAGCTGAGACTTCCCACCTGCTGAAGACACACACAGCATGCAGCACCCTGCACACAGCACCTTGCACAGAGCACACAGCACCCTACACACAGCACCTTGCACAGAGCACAGAGCACCCTACACACGGACCCTGCACAGAGCACACAGCACCCTACACACAGACCCTGCACAGAGCACTCAGTACCCTGCACACAGCACCTTGCACACAGACCCTGCACAGAGCACTCTACACACAGCACCCTGCACAGAGCACACAGCACCCTGCAGAGCACACAGCACCCTGCATGCAGCACCCTATGCACAGACCCTGCACAGGGCACTCAGTACCCTGCACACAGCACATAGCACTCAGCACACAGAACCCTACACACAGCACAGCACCTAGCCCATAGCACCGTGCCCACAGCACACAAACTTGGCAGGAGCTCTATCCACAGTCCTCTGCTCTCTGTCTTAGGGCCCTTGTGCCCTGAGAATGTCTTTAATTTGAACTTCTCAGTTTTGGCATCTTGTTACACACCTTAATCCTCCCCTGACTTTCTCAGTTCTCACCAGTCCAGGCAGATTGTGAATTTTTCAGTGTCTAAGCCACCAGCTTCTCTCTGTGTTGGAGGAGCCTCCTTCCCCTGGCTGGTTGGGCGGTGTCTGCTTCCGGGGCGGGGGAGAGGGACCCTCAGCTCCTCTCACCTCTCCCACTCATCTCCTGACCACCTGCTTCCATCCCGGACGCATCTCTTCCCATGACACTGTTAGGATGGCTTGCTTGTGCTTGCTTTTCATTTTATAATATGTCCTGGTTAAGAAACACTAACGCCTGATGCTTAAGGCCACGTGTTTGCTGAAACCCACAAGTCACACCCCAGTATCTAGTGTCTCAACCCCCAAGTAGACCTCCCGGAGTGAGCAGAGAAGTCCTCACTCAAGGGGGCAGGAGCACGTTGGGGTCAGAGCAGTAGCTGCAGAGAGAACCCCCGTGGCGAGGACGCCCCGGACGCAGACCGCAGCGCTGACCTCTGGCGGGTTAGCCCTGCTGGGCTGGAGGACGCTTTAAGGCCCTCGTCCACGTCTTGCATGAGGTTTGACCTCGTCTACTTAACAGAGCTCATAAATCCTACCTTCCAAGGTATTTACATTAAAATGCTGGCCCGCGGTTCAGGAACGGAATTCTAGGAAGAAGGCTATTTCTGCTTTTGGACGCACGCTGCACTGCCTCCGTGGTCTGCTGGAACCCGAAACGCACCCAGAGAGGCCGCGTCTTGGCTGATGTTGCGATGGGTCCTGAAGTCACAGCCCCGGGAGCTGGCTCTCCGGCCTTCTGCGGCAGAGCCAGCTGGCGGCCAGACGTCCCCATTAGCCGAGGCACTTGCTTTACTGGGTCTGGCTTGATGAAGCCGGTTCCTTCTATGTTGCTGTAGCCACAGCAGAGCAGGCCTGGGGCTCGCCTCGTCTCTGCCGACCACGCTGCTAGAATGTGGATGGCCCCCAGGGGCGCGTGGTGAGACCTCGGTGCTTTTGGAGGGTCAACATTTGGGACTTTGCCAATTGGCTTTTTTCTTAGATGTTTAATGGATTATAAAGTTACGGATTCTTCATGCAGATAAGTAGTTTCAAACTCTAAAAGAGTACTCTAAAGCTGGAAAATAAAAATTGCTTAACTCCACCATTAGATACATTTGAAATAAATTTAAAAAGAAGCCTCTTTCTTCAGTGAGCTGAAGGAAATCGTGTCTTCTGAGACCCTAAAGTTTGATGTGGTCGAGGCCCCAAGGCTACTCAGCCTGCAGACAGAGAGTCCAGCAGCTGCTTCTCCCAAGGGGAGCCGGGCAGAAGCTGTTTGGCGGGAGTAAGATCTCTCTGCCTGCAGCCCAGCTTGCTGTCCCAGTAGTCTTGTCCAGTTGTTTCAGACGTCCCAGAAGATATGTGTGCCTCACCACAAGGCTTCTGCCCAGGGTCTCGGCTGAGTGGAAGTGGCAGAGAAGGGGGGTCCTCATTTCTCAGCCTTGCCCCGAAGGTGCTTGTCTCATGGGGGACTAATCTGATCCTGGTCAATAGGGGTGCTGAGAGGAAATGATCTTTCATACTAGGGTTTAAAGGACTAACAGATCCCTAACAACTACACAGGCATTTGCATTGTTCAGTGAGATGCTTTGCGAAATCAGGGAATTTTTAAAAAGTTTAATTTGGGCTAATTATACTCATGAAGTGAAAGTGAAAGTGTTAGTCACTCAGTTGTGTCTGACTCTTCGAGACCCCCTGGACTGTAGCCCACCAGGCCCCTCTGTCCATGGAGTTCTCCAGGCAAGAATCCTGGAGTAGGCTGCCATGCCCTTGTCCAGGGAATCTTCCTGATCCAGGGACTGGACTCAGGTCTCCTGCAGTGCAGGCAGATTCTTTTCTAACTGAGCCACCAGGGAAGGCCTATAGACTCATAAGGAGCTGCCAAAGTAGCACAGGGAGGGTCCATGGCTCTCTGGACCCCTTCCTAGGCCTCCCCGCCCCGGGACACCATAGCGCTGTGATACGTCATCAAGAGCAGGAAGAGCTCACGGAGTTACAGGCGGGCGGCGAGCGCAGTGTGGAGCGTGGGGCAGTGTGAGCGTGTGTGTGTGTGTGTGACAAGGGTGCGGGCGTGACTTTACAGCCACTTCTCTTGACTAGTCTTGCTTCTCACAGCTTCTCTCTGCCTGACTCTGGAAGCCCCGTCAGCCCTTTCATAATCCCCTTGGCCCCACCACCGCCTGCCACCCCTCGGTGGTCCTGCGGGATGGTCGCACGCCTTTCTTTCCTGGCCAGTGCGTGTAACTTCCGTCTCAGTGGAGCTCACCCACGGCCCCCGCTGGCCCCTGGTCCTGGGCTTCCCCTCTGCCAGCTTCTGCACCTGGGCAGTGAGGACTCAACCTGCTCTGTCCTTTTCATCAGCCCTGCCCGCATCTGAGGCTGAGCAACCCCAGGCATCATGTAAAGTTCCAGCCGCATTTATGCTCTCCTGGAGGCTCTGGCTCAGCCGGCACCTGCCCGCTCCACGCGGGCCCCTGAGAGCTGGTGGAGCCCACGCTTGCAGCCCCCTCTTCCGAATGGCCCTGCTGTCTGGTCCAGGGCCCCAGTGACAGCGACGCTGCAGGATTTCTGCCGCACTCTTTCGGCCGGTATCTCTGCCCAAAGCCGAGGGGCTGGGGAGTGGACGGTGGAGCTGCGAGCGTGAGTCAGAAATCGTGCACAGTTGCTCTGCCAAGAAACTCCCCCAAGGGGCTCAGCTGGACTCTGATGTTCATGTCAGCTCCTGGGCCTCAGGTGGGTCCCCTCCTTGAAAAATGGCCAGGGGACCCCTCAGGGTGTGGTCCACTCAGGAAGTGGATCACTGTTCCAGGACTCACAGCACCCCAGTACCCACTGCAGCCTGGACAGATGCACCACGCTCGTCTCCGAAGTGAGCCTCTCACGCTCTGTCTGACAGCCACACGCGCTGTCCCGTCCGCTTCCTCTTTAAGGAGCTAGGGGCTTGCTGTCCATCCCGCTCGTCACTTGGGTACCACTTCGTATCGATGCTTCATTTTTTATGCCTGTGTTAGACAGAGCACAGGCTTGTCTTTTCTCTCTCTCTCTCTGTCTTTTTATTTATTTTTTTAAACATTTCAGGACCATTTTGTGCTTGTGAGAGACAGACATTATTTTTCACCCAACATGAGAGGCTTTGCCTGTCAATTAAGACATTTCCAGTTGTGACTGTTATCACAGCCGGGTCCAGCTCTGTCCCCTTGCGCTCCGTTTTCCATGTTTTGATTGTTTTCTCTGCTTCCTGCTGTTCCTTTGCTTTTCTCTCTCGCTACATGGCGCCCATTGCTTGCTTTCCTCCTCGAGGGCTGAGCAGCAGCTTTGTGTTTCTGCTGATTTTATCCTTCTTAGGATAAAATGTTGTGTTCTGTGCCGCCATAGTCACAGCCAAGGGAGGTTCTGCATGCAGCCACGCATGGAGTGTGCCGGGGGAGGCGAGGCCCTGAGACCAGGACTGGGCCCGGCTGAGTGCCCCACCCCTGCCTGGCACCGCGAATCTAGCTGCACTTTGTCTTGGGGGCCCCGTGGTCGAGCCAGGGTCACCCGCTGACCCTCAGGCCTGAGAGCGGCAGCAGGACCAGGAGGCCCCCTGGGTGTTAGCTCTGTAAAGAGTGCAAGGCCCAGCTGCCTCCATGGAGCTGAGGGCCGTGCTCCTCGCCCACCCATCTTTAGCGGCTATAACACAAGGGGCATCAGGACCCAGGTCTGTGCGTCAGAAAACCGGGGGGTGAGCAGGCCTCTCAGGATCATGGACACAGCCTGCAAAAGGGCCAGCATTGCCCCGAGAGTGAGAGAGACTGGGAGAACTTGCAGGGGGCCTGTCCTGCTCTTCCTGTCCCCTCCCCTCAGCCTGAGGCTCTACCCCATCCCAGAAACACGTAGCCTGTGTGCACATGCGTGTGTACATGGAGCCACACACAACACCATGCCTGCAGTATGCACCAAGGCATGTGTACACAGAGACACATAAGGCATGCACATGTGCATACAGAAATGTAACACACGTGCAAACACATGTAGCAGGTGCACATGCAGACATATAACACGTGTGCGCATGCACTCACACACACCAACGCGCTGGACATGCAGGGGTAGGGAGTTTGCACATGCAGGTGTTATGTGTATGGATATGTGTAGAGACGCATGTAACCTTCGTGTATGTGTGTAGGTACAAGGGAAACATCTACTTCTGCTTTATTGACTATGCCAAAGCCTTTAACTACGTGGATCACAACAATTTGTGGAAAATTCCTAAAGAAATGGGAATACCAGACCATCTGACCACTCTCTTAAGAAATCTGTATGCAGATCAGGAAGCAACAGTTAGAACTGGACACGGAACAACAGCCTGGTTCCAAATTGGGAAAGGAGTACATCAAGGCTGTGTATTGTCACCCTGTTTATTTAACTTATACGCAGAGTACATCATGAGAAATGCTGGGTTGGATGAACCACAAGCTGGAATCCAGATTGCCCGGGGAAATATCAATAACCTCAGATATGCAGATGATACCACCCTTATGGCAGAAAGTGAAGAAGAACTAAAGAGCCTCTTGATGAAAGTGAAAGAAGAGAGTGGAAAAGTTGGCTTAAAGCTCAACATTCAGAAAACGAAGATCATGGCATCCGGTCCCATCACTTCATGGCAAAGAGATTCGGAAACAGTGGAAATAGTGACAGACTTTATTTTTCTGGGCTCCAAAATCACTGCAGATGGTGACTGCAGACGTGAGATTAAAAGATTCTTACTCCTTGGCAGAAAGTTATGACCAACCTAGACAGCATATTAAAAAGTGGAAATATTACTTTGCCAGCAAAGTCCATCTAGTCAAGGCTATGGTTTTTCCAGTAGTCATGTATGGATGTGAGAGTTGGACTATAAAGAAAGCTGAGCACTGAAGAACTGATGCTTTTGAACTGTGGTGTTGAAGAAGACTCTTGAGAGTCTTCTTACTCTTCACACTGCAAGGAGATCCAACCAGTCAATCCTAAAGGAAATCAGTCCTGAATATTCATTGGAAGGACTGATGTTGAAGCTGAAACTCCAATACTTTAGCCACCTGATGTGAAGAACCGACTCATTAGAAAAAACCCTGATGCTGGGAAAGATTGGAAGGCAGGAGGCGACAGAGGATGAGATGGTCGGATGGCATCACCAACTCAATAGACATGAGTTTGAGTGAACCCTGGGAGTTGGTGATGGACAGAGAGGCCTGGTGTGCTGCAGTCCATGATGTCGCAAAGAGTTGGAGACGACTGAACTGGACAGTGACTGAACTGAACTGAATGAGGAACACACATGTATTATGCATGTGGACTCACACAGCAGACACAGCGTGTTCTGCACAGATTCCCTCTGCAGCCACTGCCCCCACCTGCCAGCACTCATTTCTCTTCCTTGGAGAAACCCTTGAACTTCGGGGACCAAGGTGCCCGAGGCTGGCATGCCCCACTCTGCACTGGCTCACATGCAGATGCTGAAGTCCCAGCTCCCTTGCCTTGTGGGATAAGCTGGACACAGAGGCTGTGAGGAGGGCGATTTGTGCCCAGGACTCCTGGGGACTCCCTGAGGCCACAGCCTCCTGGCTTCTCTCTTCCCCATCCCACAGCCTGCATGTCTTTCTGGGGATGTTTCCTGGTGCAGCCCCGATAGGAACCGTGCCTCAAGGCTGCATCTGGTGTGACCAAAGGGAAACCCTCTGGAGAGATCCCCTTAGGGGCAATGTGCTCTCGACATCAGGCTGGATGCCCAGCCCTGCCCCCACCCTCTCCTGTGCTGCCCCGGCCTCTAGCCCACAGGGTATCCCACCTGCGGCCACCTGCCGTCTCCAACTCTGCACAGGTGAGCAGGTGGAGGGGCACGTGTGACTTCCCAGACATCCCCAGACTCACCCTCATTGCCTTTGCACTGCCAACATGGCTCCCAGGAGTTTTTCACCAAATGTGTCATAGAGGGGAAAAAAAGGTTTAAGGCTTTATAAGCATGTTCAGCTCCTCGTATCGTACCTGAAGTGTGCTGGAACCTTAAGCAAGCAACTTGGGGGCAGCTGGGTGGGGGGGGGGTGGTCTGCTCAGCGAAGAGTACCAAAGGCTGGGGTCCGACCATCGCTCAGCCACGTTCACCACGTGGCCCTTGCCCCGCTCACCCAGACAGGCTCCTGTGTCCTAAGGTTCATGTCCCGGAGCCCCGACCACCCAAGTCCCTTCTGACTCTGCCGACACCAGCACCGTTGCCACACGCAGGCAGTGGGCGACACTGGGGGGGGGGTGGTCTGCTCAGCGAAGAGTACCAAAGGCTGGGGTCCGACCATCGCTCAGCCACGTTCACCACGTGGCCCTTGCCCCGCTCACCCAGACAGGCTCCTGTGTCCTAAGGTTCATGTCCCAGAGCCCCGACCACCCAAGTCCCTTCTGACTCTGCCGACACCAGCACCGTTGCCACACGCAGGCAGTGGGCGACACTCATGCCAGGCAATGACTTGCCCTGTGTCCATTTCCTGCTTCTTTTCCAGGATGACATGAGTCACCCTGGGCTCATGAACCCTACGGGAAAGGGGAGGTCTGGAGGTGGGGAACTTCATGGGAAGCTGTGAAGCAGTTGGCAGTGAGGCTCTGAGGGATTCGCACCCACCATGTGTCACCATCGAGGGCGTGCCAGGCTTGGCTGGAGGGCTGGGGACCAACCGTGCCACAGTCAGGGAGGCCTGGGAGAACCCGTGTTTGGGGAGGGTGAGAGCGAGGCAGAGCAGGCCTCCTATACACTTTTTCCAAAGTCTGGTTTCAATTGGATCTTGTTCTTGTGAAAAGAAAAGAAATTCATAATAATTTAGCAAAAAAATCTTCCGGGGGGTCTGCATGAGAAACAGCTCGTGGGGTGGGGTTGGGAGGAGGAAGTCTCCCAGGAAGGAAGCATCTGCAGAGACAAATGTGCCCTCAGCTGCATCTCGGCCCAGAGAAATCCAGGGGTCAGACTCAGTGGCCAGCAGCCTGCTGGTGACTCCCTGGGGGTCCCCAGGGCCCTCCCTGGCTGGCCACTCAGCGCCCAGCTCATCATCTGCTCTGACCGAAGTCCTCTTTGGCAGGAGGGGGAGTCTGGCCTCTCCTCCCCTCCCTGCCCTGGCTGCTGTCCGTGGCGCCCGGCACGTCCAGCATCCTGGGTGGCAGCCCGCATGTCACCCATCCTCCAGTCACCCTGCTCAGCCGAAGCATCCTTTCACCCATCGCCGGGGGCCCGGCTGCCTCTAGAGTCCTCCTTCCAAAATAACCTTTTGAGGAGACACCTAGCAACCTCCCTTCTGCTGAGACATTCTGGAAACTTCCCACTGCTGGCAGGACGGAGACCACATGGGTAGCCCGGCCCTCAAGGCCTCTGTGATCACTGTGCCTCAGCCTCATATGTGCCCACGGGCAGTGGACATCCTCCCACCAAGGAGCCACATGGGCAAACCCAGGGGGTCTGGGCCCTTGGCTGGCCGTGGGGAGAACTCAGCAAAGAAGGGAAGGGCAGATCCTGGGCCACAGGCACTGGTAGCACCCGGTTCTGAAGCCGTGCCCTGCAGAACTTCTGGTGCGGGCACTGTGGCCTGGACTCAGGGGACCTGCTGGGAGGCGAGGTGGCAGGTGTCACGCCTTGCTCTCTCTGGAGACCCTGGTCTCCAGAACAACAAGGACCAGCGCTGATCTTGTTGTTCCGTCTCCCAGTCATGTTCAACTCTTTGCGACCCCATGGACTGCAACACAGCAGGCCTCCCTGTCCATCATCAACTTCCAGAGTTTGCCCAAGTTCATGTTCATTGCACTGGTGATGCCATCCAGCCACCCCATCCTCTGACATCTCTTCTTCTGCCCTCAATCTTTCTCAGCATCAGGGACTTTTCCAATGAGTTGTCTGTTCTCATCAGATGACCAAAATCCTGGAGCTTCAGCTTGATCATCAGTCCTTCCAGTGAATATTCAGGGTTGATCTCCTTTAAGATTGACTGGTTTGATCTCCCTGTCATCCAAGGGACTTTCAGGAGTC
>SJYC01149723.1:0-34384 GCA_006408675.1 Madoqua kirkii | reverse complement strand
GTCTGTTCTCATCAGATGACCAAAATCCTGGAGCTTCAGCTTGATCATCAGTCCTTCCAGTGAATATTCAGGGTTGATCTCCTTTAAGATTGACTGGTTTGATCTCCCTGTCATCCAAGGGACTTTCAGGAGTCTTCTCCAGCACCACAGTTCACTGGCATCAATTCTTCGGTGCTCTGCCTTCTTTACGGTCCAGCTCTTATAACTGTACGTGACCACTGGGCAGATCATGGCCTTGACTGTACGGCCTTTGTCGGCAGAGGAACGTCTCTGCTTTTCAGCATACTCTCTAGGCCTGTCATCACTTTCCTGCCAAGAAACAGTTGTTTTCTGGTTTCATGGCTGCAGTCACCATCCGCAGTGATTTTGGAGCCCAAGAAGAGGAGATCTGTCGCTACTTCCATCTTCCCCCCTTCTGTTTGCCATGTTGTAATAGGGCCCAGTGCTATGGTCTTAGTTTTGTTTTTTTTTTTAATATTTAGTCTTAAGGAAGCTCTTTCACTTTCCTCTTTCACCCTCATCAGGGGGCCCTTCCCTCTGGTCTAGACACGTGTAGACTCCATCTTCTCCTCCACCATCACAACCATCCACCCATCCTCCCTGGTGGACCCCCCGTCCTCTGACCTGTAGAGCCTTCTCTCCAAAATGCAAATCCGATCATGTTGCCTCATTTTGGTGCTTTTCCATTGCTGTTGGCTCTCGATGTCTTTGAAGAGTCTCTCAGATCCACGGGAAGGTTGGGAGAATGAGACACTGAACACCCTGAGCCCTGGCCTGCATTAGATAGCTTAGGTTCCTGTCCAGTCTGTCTCCTTCACCCCCTCCGTCCTCCCACGGGATGGATGTGACTTAGGATGCACGCTGGGCCCTGGGGTTGCCAAGACCGTCCCTGAGCCAGGCCTTCGCCGGGCCACTGCATCACTCGTGCTGGCAGCTCCCGGGTTGTGTCCCCTGACACACACCCGCCCTCACATCTCCTGTGCAGTGAAATGGATTCCCGAGTGTGAGCTGAGGTGAGGCAGGATCCATCTCAGTGGATCCACCACTCTCGAAGCCCCGGGAAAGAGAAGCTGGCAGGCCTCTGTGGTGATGGGGGATCAGTGTGATGGTCTGCAGAATGACCACATGATCCAGCCGTCTCGGGCTGCAGCGTGATGGAGAGTGGGAGCAGCAACCCAGCCACGGGGGCCACCTTCAGTGATGCTGCTGTCCATCCACGTGAATGCGCCCTGTTTCTGGTCCTCCTTTCTGGGAGAGATGGGAAAGAATGTGCTCACCAGGTCAAAGGCTGCGTTCATTCTCTGTGTCTCCTGCATTGGTAGGTAGGCACTTTACCCCTAGCACCACCTGGGAAGCCCCCCACTTCCCACCAATACTCTGACTTTGTTTCAGCTCACAATACACATCAAGATTATCTGTTAGCCATATCAATACCAACAGCAACAATATAATGACCGAAAAGACGGTGAGGGTACGGAGGTTCTTTTTGTCCTTGTTTGTGCCAAGAACAATCAATCTTCCCTTTTGCTCCCAGTCTACCTTGTGTCATTGAGGAGAACCTTTTAAGTGTTCTCATACAGATTTTTGAACATTTTTGGTACATTTTCCTGAGTATTTTATCTTTTAAATTATGATTATGATCCCTTGCATTTTATCTTTATTATTTTATTTTTTATTATTACTGTAGTCTTCTGTTGCATTTTTTTCTGATTTTTGTCTGTATGTAAGGTGGTGTTGGAGAAGATTTTTGAGAGTCCCTTGGACTGCAAAGAGATCCAACCAGTCCATTCTAAAGGAGATTGGTCCTGGGTGTTCTTTGGAAGGAATGATGCTAAAGCTGAAACTCCAGTACTTTGGCCACCTCATGGGAAGAGTTGACTCATTGGAAAAGACTCTGATGCTGGGAACCAACAAAGGTCCATCTAGTCAAGGCTGTGGTTTTTCCAGTGGTCATGTATGGACGTGAGAGTTGGACTGTGAAGAAGGCTGAGCATCGAAGAATTGATGCTTTTGAACTGTGGTGTTGGAGAAGACTCTTGAGAGTCCCTTGGACTGCAAGGAGATCCAACCAGTCCATCCTAAAGGAAATCAGTCCTGGGTGTTCACTGGAAGGACTGATGTTGAAGCTGAAACTCCAAAATTTTGGCCATCTGATGTGAAGATCTGACTCATTTGAAAAGACCCTGATGCTGGGGAAAATTGAAGGTAGGAGAAGAAGGGGATGACAGAGGATGAGATGGTTAGATGGCATCACTGACTCAATGGACATGAGTTTGGGTAAACTCTTAGAGTTGGTGATGGACAGAGAGGCCTGGTGTGTTGCAGTTCATGGGGTCGCAAAGAGTCGGACACGACTGAGCGACTAAACTGACTGACTGACTGATACCTCACACAAAAATTCAACATTTTCACTGAAATGAAACAGCAATCTATCTTTTCCATTCTAAATTATTTCCTTATGATATTTGCTTCAAGAAAAGTTTCATATATGATATTCGACTAGAATGAAAATATTTCTGATATTACAGCCAATGCACATCACTATTCAAATACAGAAAGTTCTGTGTTTAAAAGGATAACTGGAATCAGATACATGATGTAAGTGTATACTTTATCTTTCAGCTAACCAAGTCGTCGTGTTCATTTCAACGAAGACCAGTATTTATTTATAAATACTGTATTAGCTAGTAATCAAAAAATGACTTTGTGTCAAAAATTACTATAATGTAGCTAATGAAAATGGCTCCATCAAAATGCTTTTGTGCAATAATAATCTCTAACCTTACTCCATATTCCCAACTTCACCCCAACTACAAGAAATGCCTACTATATCCATTAGTTAATATTTGCATTTTAAAAGCTGATCTATATTACTTGTTAAATCTGATTGCTTAAATTAAGAGTTAAGATTTCAGTCCTACCCACTAAGTCATCTAATATAAAGGAGGTTAAAGAGGTTTGCAATCATAAAAACAAACTGTGAATACATGACACTTAAAGGTCTAGGTGTGCATCCTGTCTGGTAAAGCAATAAATTAAGTCAGTGTGTTTATAAAATCATAAAATATTATGACTATACACATGACAAAATTTAGCCTTTTATATATTTGGAGGACAGAGGAGCCTGGTGTGCTGCAGTCCATGGGGCTGCAAGGAGTCAGACACAACTGAATAAGAAGTGTATTACTCTCCCCTGACACCCTAATGAATCACCTTTTGCTATTAGTATTCATTTTATCATCAATGCCCTGGAGTTTTCCAGGTTGCACTCTCATCCTCTATAAACAGAGATGGTTTTATTACTTCTTTTCTGTTTCTTAAGCTTCTAAATGCTTTTGCAGTCTGACGATGTCGACGTTGCCCGCCACTTTAACACCCTGCGAGGCTGCCACGCTGCTGGAGGTCTTTCCTCTGTTTTCTCTGATTCTAGGGAAAATGCATCCAGCATCTGTCTGCTAAGCAGAGCGCTGGATTTGAGGGCTGATCATATATATTTCATTGGTGAGTATCAACACCATATTTTATAAAAATTGTTTTAAAGTTGTTTTTCTTCTTCTGTGTCTAGAACAATCTAAGTAGCACAGGAACTCTCCGGCCTTTGAAGCTTTGGTGGAATTCCCCATGAAACCATCTGGGTGGGGTTCGTGCCCTCTGGGTTTGGTTCTTAGATAATATTTTATAGAATGATCGATATAAACTTTCTGTCTCTACACGGGTTATGATAAATCATGTTTTTCCTAGGACGTTATCACTACTCTGAACTTTTCAAATGTGTCTGTACAGAGTTTTGCAGCAGTTTCATGTCTTTTAAAAATTCCTGTATTTCAGTGTTTATTTCATCCCTGTCATGTCTTATTTTGTGTGTTTGCATTTTCCTCCTTTTTCGTGATTAGTTTGACTTGTGGTTTTCTTTTTTCCAAAGTAACTGACATTTCAGTTTCATTCTTAGTTCCATTGTTTTTTATTTTTCCAATTATTGACAATTAATTTTGGCTTTTACCTTTATTATTTCCTTCTTCCTGCTTACTTTTAGATTATTTTCTTTTTCCGACTCAACTGGGTAGAATGTTTAGTTATTTTCATTGCTTTATTTTTCAGCAATTTAGGCCTTACGCTGTGGACTTTCTCCTGAGCACTAGTTTAATTTATCCCATCAGTTTCATTGTAGCTTTTCCATTATCATCTTTTTGAAAGAAGTTCTATAATTTAGATTTGTTCTCAGCCTTTCACCCTTGAGTGTTTAATTGACAGGTTTTTCTAATCGTCTGGTAGAAGGGCCTCTTTGGAATTAATGTTGAGTTTTGTTTCATTATAAACAGAAAACAGTTTGTGTTGACTCTGTTTGCTGGGATTTCTGAGCCTTCCCTTTGCGGCCTGAAATGCACTGAGCTCTCAAGAATGTTTGCATGGACTGGCTTCCTCTGGCGTGGAGATCAGGGTTGCGTGTGCCCTTCCTGGGCCTACTGTGGAGGTTTTCTGCCTCGCCATTGATTCCTTGCTGCTGCTCCCTGGACCCCTCTTTCTATGTGAAGCGTGGGCTAATGCCTCTGACTATTAGGTGTTTCTATCTCTTTCCATTGCCTTCACCATAGTGACTGTTTATCAGCCTTGTTGCATCATCTGGAACATAGGGATCAACATTTGGTTTTTATCCTGAATCACAGCTTTCAGCACCATACACTGCCATTCTCATCTCAGTTACCGCTTTTTCACCCAGAGCCTACCTTATCATCTATCAAGAGCACAAATCCCGCTTCCCGTCTGTTTGCATGTTCGCTTATACTTTCAGCTTTTCGGAATCAATTCATTTGGTGCATGTCTTTTACACACGGCATGGAATTGGACTTGATTTTTTAAATTAGTCTTAATACATTTTCCTTGTAATTAGTGAGCTATGTGCGTACTCAATCGCTTCAGTGTGTTCAACTCTGTAGTTCACCAGGCTCCTTTGTCCATGGGATTTCCAGGGCAGGAATACTGAAGTGGGCTGCCATTTCCTCCTCCAGAGGATCTTCCTGACTCAAGGGCTGAACAAGTGTCTCCTGCAGCTCCTGCACCGGCAGGCGGGTTCTTTGCTTCTGTGCCGCCTGGGAAGCCCAGTTAGTGAGTCTGGCTTTTAACTTATTGCCGTGACTGAACTCTCCAGCTCGGTCACATTATTGAATGTATTTGGCCATATGATATATATTTATTTGAGCTCTTTTACCATGGTATTTTATTTTTTCTTTTTGCTTTCGTTATTTATTTGGAATTAGACAAGTTTGCACTTTGCGTTTAATTTTGTGAGTGGCTTTATTTTTAAATATTTATAATGTTTGTATTTATGTGGCTCAACTGGTAAAGAATCCACCTGCAATGCAGATCTGGGTTTGATCCTGGGTAGGGAAGATCCCCTGGAGAAGGGCAAAGCTGCCCACTCCAGTATTCTGGCCTGGAGAGTTCCATGGACTGTGGGTTGCAAAGAGTCAGACATGACTGAGCCACTCTCACTTCATATTCGAGTGTCTGTAGCATTTGTGTTTACAGGTTGTACCCCTTCGTATGAAGGCCTCAGTTGCATCCTCCTCTACTCATTTAGGCCTCTACTAGTCAGTTTGTCCATAGCTTCCCAGGTGGCACAGTAGTAAAGAACCCGCTTGCAATGCAGGAGCTGCAGGAGACATGGGTTTGATCCCTGAGTCAGAAAGATCCCCTGGAGGAGCAAATAGCACCCCACTCCAGTATTCCTGCCTGGGAAATCCCAAGGACAGAGGAGCCTGGTGGCCTACAGTCCATGCGGTTGCAAAGAGTTGGGCATGACTGAGTGACTAAACGCTCTGAAGATGTCTTTGAAAACTTTGTCTACATGTCAAACTCTACAGAAATCGTGTGCAGTTCAATACATCCTGTGCTTCCTGAAGTTCTGACACATTTTCTCTCTTTTCTCCCTGGAAGCCAGCTGCATCTTCAGTCCTATCACCAAATGCTTCCTGCTCTGTCCTTCTCCCTCCATTCGCCTCTCTGTATCTCAGCTTGGAAATTTTCTTCTGCTCTTAAATTCTCTAATTCTTTCTTTAGCTGTTATCTAATCCAGTAAATTTTCCACTGTGTTCTTGGGCTGATTGTATTTTAGCACGTGTACAATCTCCACATTTAAAAATTTAAGTTCTTTGTGAAAATGTTCCTGCTTGTCTTTTATTCATTTACATGTACTCAAGATAATTATTTTAAAGTGTATGTCTGAAAACTCCATTGTCTGAATTCCCATGAGATTCATTTCCTTTGTCTGATGTCTTATTGGGTTTTGATTCTTTTCCTTGTTTTCTCATAAGGCTGGTTATTTTTTCGCCAAGTGCCAGACACGAGGTACCGAGAATTGTAGAGATAATTGAGGTGTGGGATGATATTACGTTTCTCCAGAGGGAATTGACATCTGTTTCTGAAAGGTGGCTACAGACTTTGGTAATTGCAGAGGACCTTAATATGATCAGAATTTGAGGGGAAGTTGAGTGTTATCTGTGCAAGAATGATCTATTTTTGGTTCACTCATTCTCTGTAATCTTCAGATACCCCAAGAACTCTCTCCTTGACAGATTCTAATTTTCCCCTTATTCCTGTGAGTCTAAAGCACTGCTCAGCTTCTCACCCCTTTTTAAAATAAATCTGGAATGGATGTGTGGCTCTGGGGGAAAGCTGGGCTTGCTGAAGTTTTTTTATGTTCCTGGATCTTTGCCTTTTAATGTTTCTTTGCTTTGTTAGCTATTTGATGTCTTCCAAAAGATTTCTTTGGTTCAGCTTTTCTAGCTTTTCTCAGCTGAAAAGTTGGCAGGAATTCCTTACCCTATCATTCTTAGAAGTGGAACTTTCGGATATTTTCATACCATTAGGTATTTTTCTCCTAATACTATTAAGAGAAGTATTAGGAGGAACTTACTATTAGGTAAATTTTCTGCAGTAAACCTGTATTTATGTTACAGTCACTGACAATTAGGTATGAAAATCAAGACAGATGTAGAGGAATCTGTCAAAGGGCTGGGGGTGAGAGGCCCTGCTCATTGCGCTCTGCATTTCATTAAAGAAATGAACTTGCTGATGTGCGAGAAGCCTTTTGTTCTCCACTCCATTGGGCTCTCTGTCCATTAGTTTTGCAGGAAGAAAACAGAATGACTGAGGAACTAAAATGTTGAAGGAATGTATACTTGGATGCTCTGTCAACCAGATGTCTGTACTTGCCCTAAAATATGTCAAAACCTAATGACTTTCTGGAAACCAGTTCAATATTTGTAAACAGGAAAGTCACCTGCATTGTTTTCAGAAGGAAATATTCTGAGCATTTCTTTTCATCTATCTTGAGCTTTCACCTCCTTTTTATTTGACTTACTTTCTCCTCTTCAGCTTTTGGATCAGTTGAAAAGCCCATATAAGTTTACAGCATTAATAGCTTATGACATTGGGATATTTTGCAACTTGAAGCCAAGTTAAACATATGGCCATTTGCTGTTATGCTGCTGAAGTCCAACTCTCACATCCATACATGACCACAGGAAAAACCATAGCCTTGACTAGATGGACCTTAGTCGGCAAAGTAATGTCTCTGCTTTTGAATATACTATCTAGGTTGATCGTAACTTTTCTTCCAAGGATACTCCTCCAGAAATATTTGTCATTCTCTTGGGCTTCTGAATGAAGAAGTGAAGTGAAGTGAAGTTGCTCAGTCATGTCTGACTCTTTGCGACCCCATGGACTGTAGCCCACCAGGCTCCTCCGTCCGTGGGATTCTCCAGGCAAGAGTACTGGAGTGGGGTGCCATTTCCTTCTCCAGGGGATCTTCCCAACCCAGGGATCGAACCTGGGTCTCCCGCATTGCGGGCAGATGCTTTACCATTTGAGCCACCAGGGAAGATATCTTTTCTTCCAAGGATACTCCTCCAGAAATATTCGTCATTCTCTTGGGCTTCTGAATACCTTACATACAATGCATTTCTATTTTGATAGGACTTAATCTGCATAATCTACTGTGCAAAATTAAACTGATGATCTTGATGTAAGATCTTGTGTTTGCAAGGAGAGTTGGCCTGTTGGATGCCCAACTGACAGCATGCTCCCCTTTGCCTTCTGCCCACCCGGGTCACCAGCGGCCTCCGTAACAAGCCATGCTGGAATCTTTTATTGGGCACCTATTGTATGTTCATTCCAGTGCTGGGTCCTCTAGAGGCAATAAAATTGGGATAAACTGTGGTTCTTGCACCTGTCTAAAGAGATAGGTCATACAGAATAGTGTGGAGGTGCTGAGCCCAATGTTTATGGGGTGCTTTGTGCAGGGGACTAGCCCCCCTAAGCTTCATTTGTAATAATACCCACACCATAGCATTGTTTAGGGAATTAAATAAGGTGAAAGTGAAAGTTGCTCAGTCGTGTCTGACTCTTTGCAAGCCCATGGATGATACAGTCCAAGGAATCCTCCAGGCCAGAATACTGGAGTCGGTAGCCTTTCCCTTCTCCAGGGGATCTTCCCAACCCAGGGATCGAACCCAGGTCTCCACACTTCATTCAGATTCTTTACCAGCTGAGCCACAAGGGAAGCCCTTAAATAAGGTAATATGTGATAATAAACTTTGTTCATTTCCTAGCTCATGGATGTCTCCAAGATACTTGTGTGTGTGTGTATATATATATATATATATATATACACATATATTATATGTATATATGTTACTGACTCAGAATCATTGTAGAATCAAAAGTGGTAAGCACTTTTGATTACTAGTCTCGTTATCTCTCTTTTTTCTGCTTAAGTTTTCTAGTTTCTTTAATTCCCAGTTTTACTAACATCATTGATGTATAGCATTTTATTAAGTTAATGTGTACAGTGTTCTATTGTGAAATGGTAACCATGATAAGTTTAGCTAACATCTATGACCTCACACAGTTATGAATCTTTTTCCAGTGATGAAAACTTTTAAGATCTACTGTCTAAGTAACTTTCAGATATACAGTTGTTGTTAACACAGTAGTGTTAACCATAGTCACCAAGCCCTCCTAAGGACTTAGTTATATAGGACTTAGTTATCTTACAACTGAAAGTTTGTACCTTTCGACCACCTTCCCCACCTCTGGCAATCGCAAATGTCTTCTCTGTTCCTTTTTGTTTTTGATGTGGTTAATTTTTTAAAGTCTTTACTGACTTTTTGCTTCTCAGTGCAGTTCAGTTGCTCAGTCATCTGACTCTTTGCAACCCCATGAACTGCAGTATGCCAGGCCTCCCTGTCCATCACCAACTCCCCAAGTCCACCCAAACCCATGTCCATTGTGTCGGTGATGCCATCCAACCATCAAATCCTCTGTCGTCCCCTTCTCCTCCTGCCCTCAATCTTTCCCAGCATCAGGGTTTCTTCAAATGAGTCAGTTCTTCGCATCAGGTGGCCAAAGTATTGGAGTTTCAGGTTCAACATCAGTTCCTCCAAAGAATACCCAGGACTGATCTCCCTTAGGATAGACTGGTTGGATCTCCTTGCAGTCCAAGGGACTCTCAAGAGTCTTCTCCAACACCACAGTTCAAAAGCATCAATTCTTCTGTGCTCCGCTTTCTTCACATTCCAACTCTTACATCCATACGTGACTACTGAAAAAACCATAGCCTTGACTAGATGGACCTTTGTTGGCAAAGTAATGTCTCTGCTTTTTAATATGTTGTCTAGGTTACAAAAGCATCAATTCTTCGGCTCTCAGCTTTCTTCACAGTCCAACTCTGACATCCATACGTGACCACAGGAAAAACCATAGCCTTGACTAGATGGACCTTGGTTGGCAAAGTAATGTCTCTGCTTTTTAATATGTTGTCTAGGTTGGTCATAACTTTCCTTCCAAGGAGCAAGGGTCTTTTAATTCCATGGCTACAGTCACCATCTGCAGTGATTTTGGAGCCCAGAAAAATAAAGTCAGTCACTGTTTCTACTGTTTCCCCATCTATTTGCCATGAAGTGATGGGACCAGATGCCATGATCTTCGTTTTCTGAATGTTGAGCTTTAAGCCAACTTTTTCACTCTCCTCTTTCACTTTCATCAAGAGGCTCTTTAGCTCCTCTTCACTTTCTGCCATAAGGGTGGTATCATCTGCATATCTGAGGTTATTGATATTTCTCCTGGCAATCTTGATTCCAGGTTGTGATTCATCAAGCCCAGCATTTCTCATGATGTACTCTGCATAGAAGTTAAATAAGCAGGGTGACAATATACAGCCCTGAGGTACTCCTTTTCCTATTTGGAACCAGTCTGTTGTTCCACGTCCAGTTCTAATTGTTGCTTCCTGACCTGCATACAGGTTTCTCAAGAGGCAGGTCAGGTGGTCTGGTATTCCCATCTCTTTCAGAATTTTCCACAGCTTATTGTGATCCTTCTATTTTATATATATATTTGCTACTATTTTCTGTTTTTTGTTTGTTTGTTTGTTTGTTTGCTTTGTCTTCTTTTTCGACCATTAGTCATGTGGGATCTAAACTCCTTGACCAGGGGTTGAACCCTCACCCCTGCACTGCTAGCCACTGGACTGAGGAGAAGAGAAGCCCCCTTCTTCCCTGTTTCTGTGGGTTTTTCCCCTTTTTTTAGATTCCACATATCAGTGAGATCCTGTGGTATCTGTCTTTGACTTATTTCATTTAGTGCAATGCCCTCAAACTCATCCATGTTGCAAATGGCAGAGTCCCTTCCTTTTTATGTTTGGACAATATCACACCGGATGGGCATACCACATCTTTACCCATTTATCCCTCCATGGACAGTTGGTTTGTTTCTCCCTCTTGGCTTGTGTGAATAATGCTGCTGAGTCACAGATGTGATCTTGGGCGCGGTTCTTGTCAGTGGGGGCAGGGGTGGGGAGGCAGATGAGCAAACATCAGCACCAGAAGGTGAGGATCGGCATGAATGGGGGAGCTCCGGGCAGAGGGAGAGGGTCAGGAGACCGGAGAGCTCTCCACCGTGAGGTTCCGTGGGAGGACGCTCTTCCTAACAGAGAGGAGCTGGCCTTCCTTCCGGACGCAGACTCTTCTCTAAGGTCCTTGTCCGAGTGGTTTCCTCCCTCTCCTGCGCCCCTCCCTGTTCTTGGCCTACCCGCTGCCCGGTCCCCGCTGCCTGAACCACCTCCCTGCCCAACGCTGGCTGCGTCTGGAGGAAGGAGGTGGACAAAGAGACGTCGTAAGTGACGCTCGTGGGCAGGATGACACCTGAGCTGTGATCTCAGCGAAGCATGAGCGTGACTTTGGGGGGTGGTCAGCCCCAGGCTGACTCCTCACCAGCCCCTGAAGGTGGGGCTGCCACTGGATGGGAAGGCAGGGGTGGGCGGCCTGGGGAGAAAACGGAGCTCTACAGAAGGCCAGCTATTTACAAAAATATTGTTTACTCTTCTCTGATTTTCGATACTGTGTAAGTTTCAAGTATACAGCAAAACGATTCAGTTATATACACACACACATATATATTAATTTTCAAATTTTTTCCCATTGCAGGTTATTATAAGATACTGAATATGGTAAAGCTACACAGTAGGTCCTTGTTGTTTATACGTGCGCAGGCGCATGCTAATGGCCTCAGTTGTGGCCACTCTGTGACCCCGTGGACTGCAGCCTGCCAGGCTCCCCTGTCCCCGGGACTCTCCAGGCGGGAGTGCTCGAGTGGGTTGCCTGCCCTTCTCCAGGGGCTCTCCCCTGCCAGGGATGGAGCCGGCCCTCTCCAGCCTTCTGCTCTGGGAGGCGGGTTCTCCGCCGCCAGTGCCGCCTGGGAAGGCCTTTTCTATGCACAGCAGTGTGTACATGTTAATCCCTGATTTATCCCTCCCCCTTTCCCCTTTGAAAACAGAAATTTTTTTTCTACGAGAGTCTGTTTTTTAAATTGCTTCATTTCTATCATTTTTTTTTTTTTTTGGATTCCACATGTAAGTGTTATCACATGATACTTGTCTTTCTCTGAAGGCCAGATGTCCTCAGGGCCGGGGAAGACTGTGATTCTTTACGGCTTTGCTTGGGCTGAGCACAGCCAGACTTGTGCAGGTCGAGAATATTTTGGGAGGAGGAGGCTGTAAAGACTTGGTTTTGCCCCAAAACTATTTTTAAAAATTGGTCAGAATTATTTGGGGGAAGGAGTTTCTATATCTTTTAAACATATCAGATATGATCATTTAGAAGCAAACTCATTTGTGTAGCATTTAATGCTCTGAGGCCACTGAAGAAATTTGACCTCTAAGTGTTACACAGACTTTTACTTTGAAATTCTTCCCATGTCCATACTGCCAACACGTGCACACAGATTTTTTCTATGAGCCTCAAAATTTTCTGAAAAGTTACTACTCCTAAGCGCTATCTAACTTACAAATTGATTTGTACACCTTTCTACATTTTATCTTTCACAGTATGTGGCTTGTTGTCTGAGGCTTTGAAACTCTCCAGTTCCTGGAAAAGTGGAAAAACCAAGGCTCACATTTTCACAGCTCCAATTTTAAATTGCAGAGCCGTGGGAGCTTGGCTTAATCGCACTAAACATTTAGGGAAACTAGAGAAGAACTGAAAGTGTCTGAAGCCTAATGTGTCAGGTAGACTGAGCTTCTTAAGCGAGCAGCTCCCCTTCCTTACGCGCGGAGAGACCGGCATCCCGTGTTTGCTGTCAGTCTGGGCCGCCGCCTCGGCCCGCGGACGTCCTGCGTGTGTCAGGAAAAGCAGAGGCGCGGCCTGTGGCCGGAGGCCCGAGGCGGGCAGATAGCTGCTGCACTGGAGAGGCAGCTCGCGGCCCCCTCCTGCATCCGGGTGAGCCTGGCCTGCGTCCTGCCTTATGTGCGGAAATGCCAGCTTGCTGCATACTTCCCAATGTCTGGAACCGTAATCCCTTCAGGAAGGAAGCTTCTACGTAGATGCCATACCAAGTGTGCATGGCGGCCGTAAATCACGTTATTTGGAGCAGGTGGTATTGTAAAGGGAAAAAGCAGGAAAAGGTGATTCGAGTCTTGGTTTGAAAATTTAGGGAGTGTTGAGCAAGATTCCGTGCTGATTCGGCCTTGATCTCCTCCTCACGGTGTGAGTGGGGCGAGCCCACGAGGCCATTCAGCTGGAGGGGCAGCTGGACGAGAAAAGTGAGAGTGAACACTGAAACGGTGAATTGTGAAGTGGCCAGTCACGTCCGGCTCGTCCGATCCCACGGACTCTAGCCCGCCAGGCTCCGCTCTCCGTGGGATTCTCCAGGCCAGAGTCCTGGAGCAGGTCGCCATGCCGTCCTCCAGGGACGAGACTAGGTCTCTGCAAATTCCGTTGCAGCCAGCCTCCGTGGCCTTCTTGCAGACGTTTCTAAGTATCGAGAAAAGTGAGAGTGAACACTGAAACGGTGAATTGTGAAGTGGCCAGTCACGTCCGGCTCGTCCGATCCCACGGACTCTAGCCCGCCAGGCTCCGCTCTCCGTGGGATTCTCCAGGCCAGAGTCCTGGAGCAGGTCGCCATGCCGTCCTCCAGGGACGAGACTAGGTCTCTGCAAATTCCGTTGCAGCCAGCCTCCGTGGCCTTCTTGCAGACGTCTCTAAGTAGACAGCAAGCATGAGTGCCTCCGAGTTAGTGTGCCTCTCACCTCCACCCTGCAAACAGGACTAGAAGATAGAGCAGGAGAAAACCAGGTCTCCAGAAACAGCTGCTGATGAAGCCTCACAGGGCAGGGAAGGGTCGAGAGGCTCTGCCTGAGGTGCGGGGGCACTCCCGCCCTCTGCAGTGGGGGTCCCATTCCAGTGCAGAAGGGGAATGTGTTACTAATGCAGTCCCACTCCCCCACCCCCGTTCCACCGGTGGGAGCTCCACGCAGGGAGAGCTGAAGCGTAGGGCAGGTGTAGTGAGGCGTAGGTGACTCATCACCCCATTGTCCCCTCCTCCCCGATTCAACTGGAAGGAGAGAGCAGCTCCGACCAGCAACACCGTTTCTCCCGAAGAGAAGAGAGCTGGCGGGCGGTTTCTCCCTGCCCGCAGAGGGCAGGGGGCTCCTCCTACAGGCGTGAGGCATGAGGAGGGACGGGCCAGGAGGGGGTGCAGGATTGCACAGAACACCTACAGAGCGCTCCGGATTCTGGAACGCATTCAGACGCTCTGATGGTGCTCTCTCCCCTTCCCAGTCTGTTGGAGCCGGATAAACCCCTCTCCAGTACTGTACCTGCTCAGGGCTGAGCATCGCCGGCTTTGCACATGAAAGCAACTGCTTAAAAGGAGCAGGAAGGTGAAGGCACAGCCGGGACACTCCAAATCTCATTCCTGAGTGACCCCAAACCTACTCCAGGACTATGAAAAGTCCCAAATGGAAGGGCCTGATACAGAACAACAGGTAGATACTGATCATGAAGAGTTAGAGATGAGCTGAAAAGGTGCAGATATGATTATAAAATTGAATGGCAGATACCAGAATTTCTTTAATGTAGCTCATCACATCAACAGCCTAAAAAAAGAAAACCCACATGCTTGGGAGGATGCGGAGACACAGAGAAAGCACTTAACAAAATCTAACACCTGGTGCCTCAGTGGTGAAGGGCCCGCCTGCCGATGGGGGAGATGTGGGTTCAGAGCACGGGGTTTAGCGTGGGTGCTGCTGCCATCTGGCCGGGACGTCCCGGGCAGGTGGCCCCACCTGCTGCGTCTTCGTTTCCTTGGGGCTCACGCGAGTCCTCCCCACAGGAGGTTGTGCAAGGCCAGCGGCCTAATGAGGGTGCAGTACTGCACACGGCGCCCGCCGCTGGCAGGCTGGAGGTTTCCCGTTAGTAAGCACCTCCTGTGTGCTGGGTCCTAACAAGCATCTCCTGTGTGCTGGGCCCTGGAGACATAGAGTCAAGAGGAACAGTCCCTCTCAGCGGATGGAGGTTCTCGGCTTGGGGCTCTTCTGCCTCCAGGGGCCGCTGGCCGACATCTGGCTGTCCTGACCCGGAGGGTGCTGGCCTCCGGTGGGTGGCGGCCTGGGACGCTGCTAGAGGTCCTTCCACGCACAGTCAGCCCCACAACCTGGAATGACCTGACCTCAGATGACGATAGCCGAGGAAGAGGAACCGTGGACGGACAGACGAGCCCTGAAATTCAGTGTGACGTGGCCTTCAGCTACAGGGTGAGCCCGGACACCGGGGGACTCGCCCCTCATTTCCTCTGAGGCTTAGTTACTGGGTCACATTTGCTGTGACCCCCCACCCCCCATGAGGCTCTAGGTCCTGAGCCATCTGTCAGGGCTGCATGGGAGGGTCTGAACTCAGCTCAGCTTAAACAAGGACTCGCCACCCCGCCCCCAACACCTCCATCCAAGGATCAGCCGCCAGAGTGCCTGTGCTTAAAGCGCCCGAGGGCATGCTCCCCTCGTCTCCACTGAGTCATTTCAACCTGCAGCAGCCTTGGGAGAAGTTCCTGTTCTTCTCCCTTCCTTCCTTTTCAAATTTTAGCTTTAGTTTACTAACATAAAATATTCTGTATTGTTAGCTCAGATTTAAAGCTTTGGGTTTTGGGGCCAGTTTCCAGGTCACAGCAGTGGTGAGGGGAGGACACAGGGGTGTCTCACACAGTGCGTGGTTCTTCCTCACGCACAGGCAGGCCCTCCCCACCGTCAGCGTGTCCCTCCAGAGGGCACCTCTGCTACAGCTGAGGAACCTACGCTCACACGTTCCCGTCACCCTGGGTCTGTGGCGTCCCTTCCAGCTCACTGTCCGTGTTGCACTCTCCGTGGGTTAGGACAAACGCATAATGACATGCGTCTAGCTCCGCAGTATCGTACAGGATGGTTTCGCCGCCCTAAGACCCTCTGTGCTCTTTCTTGCCATCCTTCCCTCCCCCAGCCTCCGGCAACCCCTCACCTTTTTACTATCTCCGTAGTTCATCCATTTCCAGAATGTCGTGCAGTTGAAACCACACAGCATCTACAAAAACGGCCCTTTTCCCGACTAGCTTCTTTCACTGAGTAGTGTGCATTTAAATTTTCTTTACGTCTTTTTGCGGTTGGAAGCCTCATTTCTTTTCAGTGCTGAGTAATATTCCACCATCTGGATGGACCTCAGCTTACTTTCCCATCCACCTACTGAGGGACATCTTGGTTGCATCCAAGTTTGGGCAATGAGGCATGAAGCATTGCTGTGAATATCGGTGTGTAGGTACCTGAGTGAACCTAAGTTCTTACTCCTTTAGACTCCCTTCTCTCTCTATTTCTTGCTTGCTTTCTCCTACCTTTCTCTTTCTCTCTTTCTTCTCCAGGCTTATCTTGTGTATTTCCTGCCCAAGTCCTAGGAACAGCCACTTTTCTAAGGAGCCTGGCCCCTTTCATTGGAGAATGGTATCATGAGAAACCAAGATCTGGCTGCTGCCTGTGTTTTCTGCATGAGGGGATCTTGTCTTTTAGGCCGAAGCTCAGGCATCATTTTGCCGACAAAGGTCCGTATAGTCAAAGCTATGGTTTTTCCAATAGTCATGTATGGATGTGAGAGTTGGGCCAGAAAGCAGGCTGAGTGCCAAAGAACTGATGGTTTCAAATCGTGGTGCTGGAGCAGTCTCTTGAGAGTCCCTTGGACAGCAAGGAACTCAAACCAGTCCATCCTAAAGGAAATCAACCCTCAATAGTCATTGGAAGGACTGATGCTGAAGCTGAAGCTCCAATACTTTGGCCACCTGATGGGAAGAGCTGAATCATTTGGAAAGGACTCTGATGCTGGGAAAGATTGAAGGCAAAAGGAGAAGGAGGTGGCAGTGGAAGAGATGCTTAGATAGCATCACCGATTCGATGGACATGAACATGAGCACATTCTGGGAGATAGTGAAGGACAGGGAAGCCTGGCCTGCTGCAGTCCATGGGGTCACAGTCAGACATAACATAGCAACTGAACAGCAAACAACCACGGGCAGAGCAAGGGTATACATGTGTCATAACCCAGGTATATACACGTGTTTCTCTGTGCAGCTGCCTGTACGTGTACTAGGTTATCACGAGTTCTACTGATTCTCTAACGGTAACCCAGTGCCTCAGGGGCCATTTTATTCTACTCTCCTTGCTGAGCTATAAATTTCAGCTCCAACAGTGAGAAGGGGCTCCCACCATTTCTTTACTCAACCATTCAGTTCCTGCAGATTGAGTAAAGAGTATCAAAATGTTAACCGTATCCTCATGGGGGTACACTTTATTGAGTATGGTACTTTTACCCAGTTCCCTTTTGCTTGTTGCTTTTTTATTGGAGTATAATTGCTTTACAACGTTGTGTTAATTTCTGCTGTACAACAAAGTGAATCCGCTAGATGTGCACATAGCCCCTCCCTCTTGAATTCACTTCCCCACTCCGCATTCCACATCGCAGGTCACAGAGCACGAAGCTGAGCTCCCTGGGCTGTGCAGCGGCTGTCTGTCTTACAGATGGTCGTGTATGAGGGTCAGTCCTAATCCCCCAGTTGCCACCCTCTGCTTCCCTCTCTGTGTCTCATGTCTGTTCTCTGTGTTGCTCAGTCGCTCAGTCGTGTCTGACTCTTCGGAACCCCATGGACTGCAGCACGCCAGGCTTCCCTGTCCTCCACTGTCTCCCAGAGCTTGCTCAAACTCCAGTCCATTGAGTCGGTGATGCCATCCAACCATCTCATCCTCTGTTGCCCCCTTCTCCTCCTGGTTTCAATCTTTTCCAGCATCAGAATCTTTTCTAATGAGTCAGTTCTTCGCATCAGGTGGCCAAAGTATTGGAGTTTCAGCTTCAGCATTCAGTCCTTCCAATGAATATTCAGGACTGAATTCCTTTACGATGGACTGGTTGGATCTCCTTGCTATCCAAGGGACTCTCAAGAATCTTGTCCAACACCACAGTTCAAAAGCTCAGTGCTTTGTCACTCAGTCTTCTTTATGGTCCAACTCTCACATCCATACATGACTACTGGAAGAACCATAGCTTTGATTATATGAACCTTTCTTGGCAAAGTAACGTCTCTGCTTTTTAATATGCTGTCTAGGTTTCCCATAGCTTTTCTTCCAAGGAGCAAGTGTCTGTGTTTCTATTTTTGCCAAATAGGTTCATCTGTACCGTTTTTTAAGATTCCACATATATGCGTTAATACACAACAACTGTATTTCTCTTTCATACTTCATTCCATACGACACTCTCTAGGTTCATCCATGTCTCTACAAATAACCCAATTTTGTTCCTTTTTAAGGCCAAGTAGTATTCCATTGCGTATACGGGCCACGCCTTCTTTATCCATTCATCTGTTGATGGACATTTAGGTTGCTCCCATATCCTGGCTATTGTAAAGAGCGCTGCAGTGAACACTGGGACACGCGAGTCTTTCTGCGCTGTGGCTCTCTCAGGATTATGTCTAGTGGTGGGGCTGATGGACCATGCGGCGGTTCTATTTTTAGTTCCCAGGAACCACCATGCTGATCTCCATAGTGGCTGCACCAACTGGCATTCCCACCAGCAGTGCCAGAGGCCCCTTCTCTCCACGCAGCCCCTTCTGCTGTGGTCTCACGGGCTCCATTTACTTCCTACCTTAAGTCAGCCCTTTCTCACCACCCCTTCAGTGAGGTTGTTTCATATATTTGTAATATGCTTTCGTTCTCTTATTGAAGTCTGCGCTTTTTCCCTGGGATTCCTCCAGTTGCTAAGCAGTTGTTTTTGAATTAGCATCCATTACGGTTCACTCTGGGTTATGAAGTTTTCTAGTTTCTCACAAGTGCCTGAAGCCACGGGTCTGCCCCCGCAGCAGCACGCTAACAGCTGCCTGCCCTACAACCCCCCTACCTTTCTCCAACTCCCCTCCCTGCCTCCCCCAAACTCCTGGCAGCCACCATGCCGTCACACGGCTTTGCCTTTCCTGGAATGTCATGTCGTTGAAGTCATATCGTGTGTAGACTTTCCAGACTGACTTCTTTGATCTAGGAATACCCTTTAAAGTCCCTCCCTGTCTTTTCATGGTTTGATAGACCATTTATTTTTATTGCTGAATAATATCCATTTGTATGGATGTATGGTTTATTTACGCATTTACTTATTGAAGAACATCTTGGCTGATTCTGGTTTGGGGCAATTATAACTAAAGTTTCTATAAATATCTGTGTTTAGGTTTTGTGTGGACATCAGTTTCCAGTTGTGTGGATTCCAAGGAGCATCCTTGCCGCATCGTGTGGTAAGACTGTAGCTTTGTGAGAAGCCTCTGAAGTGCCTTCCAAAGGGCTGCACCATTTTGCATTTTCACCAATAATGAATGTAAGTTCCTATTGCTCTGTATCCTGATCAGCATTGGGGATTGTTAGATTTTTGGATTTTAGCCATTCTCTCTGACTGCAGCCATAAAATTGGAAGAGGCTTGCTTCTTGGAAGGAAGGCTATTACAAACTTAGACAGCATATTAAAAAGCAAAGACATCACTTTACTGACAAAGGTCCATATAGTGAATTCTATGATCTTTTCAGTAGTCATGCATGGATGTGAGAGTTGGACCCTAAAGAAGTCTGAGTGCTGAAAAATTGATGCTTTTGAACTGTGTTACTGGAGAACGCTGAGTACTCATAGAAGGACTCCTACTGACGCTGAACTTTCAGTACTTTGGCCACCTGGTGTGAACAGCCAGCTCATCAGAAAAGACTGTGATGCTGGGAAAGATTGAGGCAAAAAGAGAAGCGGGCGGCCAAGGATGAGAGGGTTGGATGGCATCACCAATTCAATGGACATGAACTTGGATGAACTCCAGGAGATGGTGAGGGACAGGGAGGCCTGGCGTGCAGTCCATGGGGTCTCAAAGACTTGTGCATGGCTTAGGGACTGAACAGCAAGCAGCTGTGTTGCAGTGTCTCTTTGCTATTTCAGTCTAAAACTCCCTAATGACAAATGATATGAGCATCTTTTTATATGCTGATTTTCCATCTGTACATCTGATTTCATGAGAGGTTTAGATTTTTTTGTCTTCTTTAAAATTGGATTTTTTCTTACTTTTAAGTTTTAGGTATTCTTTGTACATTTTGTTTTGGATGTAAGTCATCAGATGTGTGGTTTGCAAATATTCTCCTTTCAATCTGTTGTTATCTTTTCATTCTGTTAATAATGACTTTGTAAAAGTAGAAGTTTTAAAATTTTAATAAAGCCTAATATCAGTTTTTCTATTATGAACTGTGCTTTTGATGTTATATCTAAAAACTCATCACCAAACCCAACACTGTCTAGATTTTCCGCCTATGTTATATTCTAAAAACTTTGTAGTTTTGCATTTTACATATAACTCTATGATCCACTTTGAGTTAATTTTTGTAAAGTGTATTAGGTCTGTCTGTCTGTCTGTCTCTCTTAGGATGAAAACCATAAATCAAATTCATTTTGCTTTTGGATAAAAGAGAGGCATCTTGTCTTCTAAGAAAGTGATCTGCTTTATTACAAGCAAGAAGTTTGTGAGTGAAGAGTTGTTCAAATATTCTTCTATCATCCTTTTAAAGTGCAGGAGACCAGTAGAGACGATCCTCTTTCATTTCTATGGCCAATAATTTGTGTCCTCTCTCTCTCTTTTTTTTTTTTTTTGGTTAGCCTGGCTAGAGGCTTGTAAAATTATTGGTCTTTTCAAAGAACCAGATTTTGGTTTTGTTGGTTTTTCTTTATCAGTTTTCTGTGTTTAAATGCGCTGCCTTCTGCTCTAACTGTTTTAATTTCTTCTAATTGCTTTTGAGTTAAAGACAAGACCTTCCGCTTCTTGTATTTCTCTGGACCTCTCAAGGCGCTCTTTCTTCCTGCATATTTTCTCATTCTTTTCATAAAGAACATGACCTCAGCTGCGTGGAACAAGAGGAAACGGCAGGTGTGCGGACAGCTCTGGTGTTACCCCACACGGCAGCATTTGGAAGAGCGGCCTTCCTCCTGACTTGTGCTGCTTTGTCCTGTTATCATTGGAGCTGAAATGTCGGATGCACAGCTGAAATGCTGTGCCGCCTCCGGACGCCCCGTGCTTGTCAAGTGGTTCTTTCACAGGGCCCCTTCCGGCGGTGACACGTCTCGGTGTGATCCTGTGGAGTAAGGCGCCCTCAGCAAGGCTCCATGTCACCGCTGTCCAGGGGAAGAAGGGGGGCCCCGGCCGAGAGCAGCAGGACCCCCTCCTGACCACCCCCTGCAGGTCAGCCCTGCTCGAGTGTCACTTGGCAGTCGGGAGTAACGGAAAACCAAACCCCTTGCTTTGCAGCCCCTGCCGTTTTTGCTGGAGATTTACTGAAAGTGTCAGTTTCTCGTGATTGCGGGGGTGATCTGGAGGACACCTCAAGGACTGTGAAAGGATTCATTGTTCAGTCTAAGTAAGCAACCACTGCCGCTTCTTCCTCTCTGTAGACGTTGTTGTTCAGTCGCTCAGTTGTGTCCGACTCCTTGCGACCCCATGGACTGCAGCACGCCAGGCCTCCATGTCCTTCACTGTCTCCCAGAGCTTGCTCAGATTCAGGCCCATTGAGTTGGTGATGCCACCCAACCATCTCATCCTCTGTTTCTCCCTTTCCTCCTGCCTTCAATCTTTCCCAGCCTCAGGATCTTTTCCAATGAGTCAGTTCTTCATATCAGGTGGCCAAAGGATTGGAGCTTCAGCTTCAGCATCAGCCCTTCCAAAGAATATTCAGGATTGATCTCCTGTAGGATGGACTGGTTGGATCTCCTTGCAGTCCAAGGGGCTCTCAAGAGTCTTCTCCAACTCCACAGTTCAGAAACAGCAATTCTACATTGCTCAGTCTTCTTTATGGTCCAGCTCTCACATCCATACATGACCACTGGAAGAACCATAGCTTTGACTAGATGGACTTTCGTTGGCAAAGTAATGGCTCTGCCTTTTCATATGCTGTCTAGGTTGGTCACAGCTTTTCTGCCAAGGAGTAAGTGTCTTTTAGTGTCATGGCTGCAGTCACCATTCACAGTGATTTTGGAGCCCAAGAAAATAAAGTCTGCTGACCGATCTTGTTTTAAATCTACGAGGTTGCCTGTGTTGCCTACAGGAACTTCTAGAACAAACTGGGTGATGCTGGGCAATGTGTACTGTGGGACATCACTTTTGCCGTCTTATCAGTGAATCCCAGTTAAGCACAAGTGGAGGGTAGTTCTGGAGACAGAGCCCTCGGGGCTGGGGGAGGGCTCAGGTTTTCTTGCTTTAACCCCTTATGGTGATTAGACACAGAACAGGGGAGGTCAGTGCTTGGCAAATATTTCTGAGTGGATGATCTAATGGGTATGTGGAGAATCCCAGACCCTTAGGCTTCCTGCAACCCCTCACTTTATAGATCAGATTCCTCTGAGGACTGACGACAGAGCTGGAAAGAGACTCCTGTCTCCAGACCCTCTTCCAGGGTGTGTGTCTCTCTCTCCAAGGCAGGGGCGTCCAACGGGAAGAGCAGCAGGCTCGAGAAACTGGAAGGAGGGGAACCTTCAGCCATCACAAGATCGCAGCACTTTCTGTGCCAGATACTGGTACTGGAGGTCTGAAAGGGAGGAATTCCAGAAGCACATAATCACAGCTTCAGACACCACACAAAAAGAAGAGAGGCAGGTGCAATCTGAAATCATGTGTGTGTGTAGGGGGTGGGGGGAGTGGTTGGGGGTGGGAGGCCACCCGGTCCAGACACCCAGCACTGTGGACGTGGTCAGCCATGGACTTGCACTGACCCATCCACTGGGGGACACGGCTTGTCTGGCGGCCGGGCTGAGCATACAGACGAGACTGTGGAACACAGCAGAACTGGCCAGCCTCAAAACGACATCTCCAGCCTGGGTTCTATCAGCTGATATAACAGGGATCACATTCAGGCAGAAACAATTCAGTGGGTGGACATTCCCACCAGACAGAGGGGGACACTGCGGCCTGGGGAAGAATGACTCGTCCCAAGTCGCACAGCAGAGCCAGACCGGAGCCTGTTTCAGCTCAGCCTGGCCTCGTCAACACCAGGCACCCAGGATCCATGTGGCCCTGCTCCTGTGGCCGTGCTACCCCCAGGTGGCTCTGGGTATTCATCCTGTGCCCCAAGCCCCCCAAAATGTGATGACTTACAGGGGCAAGCCAGCAGGGTCTCTTGGGGTGTCGGGGCCCAGCCGGGCACTTCTCACTGGGAGGTGAAGCTGGAGCGGAATCAGATGGAAGTCCCACTCACCATCCAGGAGGTTTGATAGACCATTTATTTTTATTGTCCACCACCCATCCCCTGGCTCCTTTGCATTTTGATTGCTTGCTGGCTGCATTCTGAGTTTTACCGACACGTGTGCGTCCTGACGTGTATTTGTTAGGGATCTCCAGGGAAACACGCCCATCGCATACGCAGCTGTCTAAGGAGATCTGTGAGGGCAGTTGGCGTCAGATGTGTATAAGAGACAGGACTTGCACTGACCCATCCACTGGGGGACACGGCTTGTCTGGCGGCCGGGCTGAGCATACAGACGAGACTGTGGAACACAGCAGAACTGGCCAGCCTCAAAACGACATCTCCAGCCTGGGTTCTATCAGCTGATATAACAGGGATCACATTCAGGCAGAAACAATTCAGTGGGTGGAAATTCCCACCAGACAGAGGGGGACACTGAGGCCTGGGGAAGAATGACTCGTCCCAAGTCGCACAGCAGAACCAGACCAGAGCCCGTTTCAGCTCAGCCTGGCCTTGTCAACACCAGGCACCCAGGATCCACGTGGCCCTGCTCCTGCGGCCGCGCTACCCCCAGGAGGCTCTGGGTATTCATCCTGTGCCCCCAAGCCTCCCAAAATGTGATGACTTACAGGGGCAAGCCAGTAGGGTCTCTTGGGGTGTCAGGGCCCAGCCGGGCAGTTCTCACTGGGAGGTGAAGCTGGAGCGGAATCAGATGAAAGTCCCACTCACCGTTCAGGAGGGGACCAGTCACCCCGCCCTCTGCCCCCGGGCAGGTTGCCATGGAAACACCTGGATCTGTGGGCTAGGAGTGTGGCTGGGCGTCCTGACACTTGCCTGGGCCCGTATTCTCCTGGGGCTTCAGATGTTCATCTGAAACTGGAGACGGAACCCAGCAGAGACCCCTCTGGATACAGCTGGTGAGTCCACGCCAGGGAGTGGGCTGATAGCCGTGCAGACCCAGCCTCCAGCTCTTTAGACGCCATCAGAGGTGTCTTCCCAGCAGACTGAAAAGGCTGTGGGGTGTGTGACTGGACTGCTGCTGATGGTCAGGAAACACCTGCCCCTGAAGCCTCAGGCGCGTGAGTGGGTCCCTCCATGTCCGCGGTGGGAAGCAGGGGTCTCGGGGAGCAGACAGGGGCCTGGGCCGTCTGGCTAATGTGTAGAGCGGAAAGCTAGCTGGCTGCGTGGGGGTAGGTGTTAATGATTTCCTCAATTGCCCGGGGGAAGCTGAGGAGCCCGAAACCCGGGCCTCGCAGATAAATGGCTCGGGGTGGTGTTAAGTCCCGTATTTAGGACTGATTAACGGGCTGCAGGAGAGGAGTGCTGGCTAATGCAAAGTGCAGGCGGCCGCTGAGGGCTGGTGGCCACGGGCCACAGAGGACATCCAGGAGTGAACCAAGGAGCCGGCAGACAGGTCCTGCCCGTCTGAAACCTCCCCGCTCCAGCTGAGCGAGAGGAGATCATCCCTGGTGCTGCTCATTCAGGGAGACTTCAGTGGGCACCCCAACACATCACGTGTCCCGAACTCCTAGATGACCACAGGCTGCTGAGCTGAAAACTCCAGTGAAACCGCCTTGTAATTACAAGGTGCTTTTCTCCGGAGACATCAGAGGATTTTGGAGACTGTTGCAACCCTGTACACAGCTGGTCAAAGCTTTCCAGAAGGGTCCTGGTCATGAAGCCAAGGGCCCTGGCCAGCCTTTCCCTCCTCCAGTGGGGCACCCATGGGTCCAGCGTCCACGGCCCTCTCTCGGCCCCCCAGGGTCCTAACCTGTGAGCGTCTTGAGTCCCGAGCCAGCACTCACAGCCCCGTCTGATGACCACACTCTGCACTGTCCTCATGCCTGAGCCCCCGTTCCCTTCCGCCTCTGCCTGCTGCGGGCCCTGGTCTTCTCGGCCCCTCCCCTGTGGCAGGGAAGTAGCCTCACGGCCTCCCTGCTCCCAGGGCTTCAGGGCCGCCACCCCACGCCTCCTCGAGCTGCTCCCCGGCTCTCTGGCCTCCAGCTCTGAGTCCCACCATCCGGCACTGCCCGCCTCCTCCCTTCCCGCGCAGACCTTGGTCCCACCTAGCGCAGCTGCTTCCGTGCCTGGCACTCCCCCGTGCCTGGCGCTCCGCTGGGACTCTGCCCAGGCTGCCCACCATCCCCTCCGCCACCGGAGCCCTTGCGCCTCTACACCTCCTCCGCCACGAGGCTGCGTCTCCCTGGGGTTCTGCTCAAGGACTTCGGGCCCCTGGATGCGCGCCTCATCCTCGAGGTGCACCCTTGGCTGAGCCTGGTTACAGGAGGGCGGCAGTGCCCACAGGAGCCCTCAGATGGCAGTCTCGGGAGTGAGGGAGGAGACGGGAGCTGAAACACGCCGGCTCTCTCTTCATTCAGGTTCTGTGGGTGCAGTCGAGGCACTCGGGGGCCGAGGGGTCAGGTCTGTGGTTGGTGGTCTTTCTAAGGGGGTGGAGTGAGCACGCCTGCGTCCTCTGTTCTCGGCGAGTGCAGACGGTGACCACGAGGGGGGCTTCCCAACTCCCGGGCCGGATTATGTGTCCTCTCTGGTCCTCTCTGTACAGATGGTCCAACGAGTCACCGGTTTGTGGGTGGCCTACATCGGCCACGGTTTGGAGCTGCAGCCGCTGGACGGTGGGGCGCACGTGCACAGCCACCGCACCAGCGCCGGGTGGGCTGAGGTGCACGGGTGAGTCAAGGCCTGGGGCCAGCTCTGCAGACCCGGTCTCTGGGGCATCCCTCCCACCGCTGCGTGGCCAGGCGTGTGGGTCTGCCCTCCCCTGCCCCTTCCTCCGCCCACTGCTATCGAGTCCCCCTCCCAGATTCCGGTCCCCTCTAAGTGGGCTCGTCCCACCTGCATGCCCAGCTGTGCCCACCCTGCCCCCAAGTCCAGTACCACCCACCGACCCATGCCCCACCCTGTGGCCCTGATGACTCCTCTGAACCCAGACAGACCCTTGCTGCTCCTCCCTCCTTTGCCCCTGAGGGTGTCCTCCCCACCGTGAGGTCCTGCTCATGGCCACTCCCCAACCACGGCCTGTGCCCGCAGCTGAGCCTCGCTCTCCCCTCCTTTCTCCATGGGCAGCGTTTCCCACCTCTCTGATCCCTCTGAAGCCCAGGCACGTGAGTGGGTCCCTCCATGCCCGCGGTGGGAAGCAGGGGTCTCGGGGAGCAGACAGGGGCCTGGGCCGTCTGGCTAATGTGTAGAGCGGAAAGCTAGCTGGCTGCGTGGGGGTAGGTGTTAATGATTTCCTCAATTGCCCGGGGGAAGCTGAGGAGCCCGAAACCCGGGCCTCGCAGATAAATGGCTCGGGGTGGTGTTAAGTCCCGTATTTAGGACTGATTAACGGGCTGCAGGAGAGGAGTGCTGGCTAATGCAAAGTGCAGGCGGCCGCTGAGGGCTGGTGGCCACGGGCCACAGAGGACATCCAGGAGTGAACCAAGGAGCCGGCAGACAGGTCCTGCCCGTCTGAAACCTCCCCGCTCCAGCTGAGCGAGAGGAGATCATCCCTGGTGCTGCTCATTCAGGGAGACTTCAGTGGGCACCCCAACACGTCACGTGTCCCGAACTCCTAGATGGCCACAGGCTGCTGAGCTGAAAACTCCAGTGAAACCGCCTTGTAATTACAAGGTGCTTTTCTCCGGAGACATCAGAGGATTTTGGAGACTGTTGCAACCCTGTACACAGCTGGTCAAAGCTTTCCAGAAGGGTCCTGGTCATGAAGCCAAGGGCCCTGGCCAGCCTTTCCCTCCTCCAGTGGGGCACCCATGGGTCCAGCGTCCACGGCCCTCTCTCGGCCCCCCAGGGTCCTAACCTGTGAGCGTCTTGAGTCCCGAGCCAGCACTCACAGCCCCGTCCGATGACCACACTCTGCACTGTCCTCATGCCTGAGCCCCCGTTCCCTTCCGCCTCTGCCTGCTGCGGGCCCTGGTCTTCTCGGCCCCTCCCCTGTGGCAGGGAAGTAGCCTCACGGCCTCCCTGCTCCCAGGGCTTCAGGGCCGCCACCCCACGCCTCCTCGAGCTGCTCCCCGGCTCTCTGGCCTCCAGCTCTGAGTCCCACCATCCGGCACTGCCCGCCTCCTCCCTTCCCGCGCAGACCTTGGTCCCACCTAGTGCAGCTGCTTCCGTGCCTGGCACCCCCCGTGCCTGGCGCTCCGCTGGGACTCTGCCCAGGCTGCCCACCATCCCCTCCGCCACCGGAGCCCTTGCGCCTCTACACCTCCTCCGCCACGAGGCTGCGTCTCCCTGGGGTTCTGCTCAAGGACTTCGGGCCCCTGGATGCGCACCTCATCCTCGAGGTGCACCCTTGGCTGAGCCTGGTTACAGGAGGGCGGCAGTGCCCACAGGAGCCCTCAGATGGCAGTCTCGGGAGTGAGGGAGGAGACGGGAGCTGAAACACGCCGGCTCTCTCTTCATTCAGGTTCTGTGGGTGCAGTCGAGGCACTCGGGGGCCGAGGGGTCAGGTCTGTGGTTGGTGGTCTTTCTAAGGGGGTGGAGTGAGCACGCCTGCGTCCTCTGTTCTCGGCGAGTGCAGACGGTGACCACGAGGGGGGCTTCCCAACTCCCGGGCCGGATTATGTGTCCTCTCTGGTCCTCTCTGTACAGATGGTCCAACGAGTCACCGGTTTGTGGGTGGCCTACATCGGCCACGGTTTGGAGCTGCAGCCGCTGGACGGTGGGGCGCACGTGCACAGCCACCGCACCAGCGCCGGGTGGGCTGAGGTGCACGGGTGAGTCAAGGCCTGGGGCCAGCTCTGCAGACCCGGTCTCTGGGGCATCCCTCCCACCGCTGCGTGGCCAGGCGTGTGGGTCTGCCCTCCCCTGCCCCTTCCTCCGCCCACTGCTATCGAGTCCCCCTCCCAGATTCCGGTCCCCTCTAAGTGGGCTCGTCCCACCTGCATGCCCAGCTGTGCCCACCCTGCCCCCAAGTCCAGTACCACCCACCGACCCATGCCCCACCCTGTGGCCCTGATGACTCCTCTGAACCCAGACAGACCCTTGCTGCTCCTCCCTCCTTTGCCCCTGAGGGTGTCCTCCCCACCGCGAGGTCCTGCTCATGGCCACTCCCCAACCACGGCCTGTGCCCGCAGCTGAGCCTCGCTCTCCCCTCCTTTCTCCATGGGCAGCGTTTCCCACCTCTCTGATCCCGGGCTGGCCCTTGTCTCCCTGAACCCCCCTCAGCTCTGACAACCAGCGGAGGCCCCTGCTTGGGCCCCATCTCCCCCAGCACTCCTGGTGAAGACACACCCACCGCTGTGCTCTGTCCCCACGAGTCCCCCTCTGGACTCCGGGCTCCCAGGGGCGGGGCTGGCCTCTCTTTGGAGGGGTCTGCATGCCGAGTGGAGACAGCCGTGCCCTGCCTGCCCCCAGGGAGAGGCCCAGTACACACGTGGGACCTCCGTGCCCCGCCCTGGCAGCTTTCCTGATGTAAGTCCACAAGCAGGCTGTGCGCCAGCCACACGGGAGCTAAGCTTGGAGCCATGCAGGCGCAGGGGGCCAGGGCCTTCTCTGACTGAGGGAACGGGGGGCTGAGCCCACAGCCCAGTGAGTGGGCACCTGGGACGTGACCTGTGCCCTGGTGCTGGCGGGCTGCTTCCTTGGGAGTCCTGATGCTCCCACTGCCCCCTGAGAGCTCCCCAAGGGCCAGGCCTTGAGAGGCCGGGGCGGGGGTCCTTGACCAGGTTCTGCTCTGCTTGGGCGGCCAGCAGGGTCTGCAGGACAAGGGTGAGGGGTGAGTCAACATGTGAAGTAGTTTATCTTCAGCCAATGCCTCTGATCCGCAGCAGTGGGGCAGGGGCACAGGGCACTGAGCTGCCAGCTGAAGGGCCAGATTCTGCCAACAGGTGTAGCTCCATCTCCCTGAGCCTCAGTCTCTCCATCTCAGACAGGGATGCTCATCTGGACTCTGTCCCTCAGCAGTGGTTTGAGGATCAACTGATGCCAGAAGCGCTGGTGCAGCAGCGTCCTGGGAGCACCAGGGTCAGGAGCAACCTGGGGCCAAGGTCACAACAGCTGAGGGCCGGAGCATGCACCTGCTGCCCTGGCAAGTCTGGAGTTATGTACCTGGAGGGCGACCCAGCTGCTGGGGGTGACACCCGATAGAGGCATCTTGTTCCCATTCATGACTTTCCAAGTATGACTGTCTGCTGTTTACCTCGTAAACACATATCTCTTTCGCTGATTGTCTTGGTTAGATCTTGTACATGATGCTGCAGGCAAAGTAAAAGCGCCACAGAACCAAAAAGGTGAGGCAGAGAGCTTGCTGCCTGCTGATCTCCTGGAGACAAGAGTTGGTTCCACTTGACGGCCTGGCCCCAAGCGCTGGCACAGGCCCCCGCCCCGCTGCTGCTCTGGCCCACGTGTGAACCTCTGCTGCCCGCAGAGCGGCCACCCGAGTCACTCCGTAAATCTGCACGACAACCCGGCGAGCCGGGAGGGGCCGGCAGGTTTATGAGGTGCCATATCCTTGATTAACGGGGCTGGAGGCTGTGCAGGAGGGAACAGGGAGGGGGGAGGGAGGAACAGCTCGGCCTGTTGAGGGGCTCATCAGACGCTTGTGCATCAGAGGGGAGCAAGAGGAAGGCGTCGGGGACTGAAACGGATTTTTCTCAGTTTTATGGTTGAATAGGTATATTTGTTAAGTTTGGGGTTATTAGAAATGAGCTCATGTGCGAGAAGAAATTAAGAGATGCTTGTTCCTTGGAAGAAAAGCTATGGCAAACCAAGACACGTATTAAAAAGCAGAGACATCACTTTGCCAACAAAGGTCCGTATAGTCAAAGCTAAGATTTTTCCAGTTGTCATGTATGTATGTGAGACACCTGTGGCTGATTCATGTCAATGTATGGCAAAACCAATACAGTATTGTAAAATAGAATAAAGTATTAAAAAACCAAAACAAAACAAAACAAGGTTTTTTTTCTTTAATTCAGTTTTTTGGAATGCTGAAGAATTGATGCTTTCAAATTGTGATGCTAGAGAAGACTCTTGAGAGTCCCTTGGACTGCAAGGAGATCAAACCAGTCCATCCTGAACGAAATCAGTCCTAAATATTTATTGGAAGGACTAATGCCAAACTGAAGCTCCAGTTCTTTGGCCACCTGATGCAAAGAACTGACTCACTAGAAAAGAAGACCCTGATGCTGGGAAATATTGAAGGCAGGAGGAGAAGGGGGCAACAGAGGATGAGATGTTTGGATGGCATCACCGACTCAATAGACTTGAGTTTGAACAGACTCTGGGAGATAGTGAAGGGCAGGGAAGCCTGGCGTGCTGCAGTCCACGAGATCACAGAGAGTCAAGCACAATTTAGTAACTGAACAACAGCAACAAGACCATGTTATCTGACCAAACTGCAATTAAGTTACAAATCAATAACCAAAGATACCGTATCTATGAACCTGTGACTGATTCTAGCCCTAACTTGCTGATAGGTGGCCCGGGAGGTTAAGGAGCCCAGATTCCACCATCGCGTCTACTGATGGTCTAGAGGCAACTGGGGCAGCAGTCGGGTCTTCACAAATGCTACGATTTATTTAACAAATAGCAATCAGATGTTCTCAAATTAAAAATGCTGCCATGTTGTCTTATTCTTTCATGGTTCCCTGGCCCTCTCTGCACACTGGAACTCAGACTTGACGTCACCCTGGAGCCTGGGTGCAGTCACCCCAACCCGTTTCCATTTGGACCCCCTCCCTGGGGCTGGAGGTCCCAGAGGCTGTTCTGAGGCAGTCAGTAGGGAGCAGCTGGGCCCCTGTCTAAGGAGAATTACTCCCAGGTTCCTGCCACCTGCTCACCCCAGGAAACCAGCACATCCCGTCTCCACTCAGGCCTGGAGGCAAAACAACTGCATGGCGGGGCTTCCTGCTCCCAAGCTTCAGTTTATGAGGGTTTATTGGAGAGGCATAGCGTGAGCGGCAGGCTGCCTGGCTGCAAGAACCACTCAACACGTCTGCTGGGAACAGAGGAGAGTCCTGATGCGCAGCCCGCGTCTTCCTGGGCTCGGCAGGCGGGGGAGGGACCACAAGCGCCCACCACCCATCCCCTGGCTCCTTTGCATTTTGATTGCTTGCTGGCTGCATTCTGAGTTTTACCGACACGTGTGCGTCCTGACGTGTATTTGTTAGGGATCTCCAGGGAAACACGCCCATCGCATACGCAGCTGTCTAAGGAGATCTGTGAGGGCAGTTGGCGTCATATCATCATGTTGGCAGAGGAATCCTGCGACCCACCATGTGCAGGCTTGAGAACCGGAAGAGCTGGTGGTTCAACCGAGCCCACGTGCCAAGGCCTGAGAACGGCAGGGGCCGCTGGTATGAGCCCCGGAGTCTGAGGGCCTGAGAGCCAGGAGCTCCCACGCCCCAGGGCAGGAGAAGATGGATGGCCGGCTCGAGGGGACAGCAAGATTCCCCTTTCCCCTGCCTCATTGGTCTACTCGAGCCCTCAGGGGACTTGACTTTGCCCACTCACATTACTGGGTCTATAGATTCAAAGGCTAATCTCTTCCAGAAGTAATCTCGCAGAAACACCCAGAAAAGATACCTGACCGCCCATCTGGGCTAAGCTGGTGCATACGGTTGACCATCCCGTTCATTCATTCAGCCTTTCCTGAGAGCCTGTCAACACCTAGTTCTAGTAAGACAGAGATGAAGAAACAGGGCTCCTTCTTCCTAAGTTTGTGGACAGATCGAGGGGCTGGGGGAGATAGAAATGGGGGGAATGGTCAGCCATGAGAAGCGTCACCCCAGGGCCTGGCAGACTGTGAAGGCTGACTTCACCTGGTGTGTGTGTGTGTGCACGTGTGTGTGCATGTACACACCTGAGCTGTTACAGACTTTGCAGAAGTGGTGACATTCGTGGGGGGATCCTGCAAGGTGACTAGCCGTGTTCTAGACTACAAATGAGAAGAACTTATTGCAAAGAAAGAAGAACTAAGGAGAAAGATGAAAACCTGATTTTACAACAATAAATGTTTCAATCATTGATTCGTCAGCCTGAGACGAGCTAGGACATCAGTGTCAATCTATCTGGGGTCTGCAGAAGTGTTCTCTAACAGGATTTTGTATTTATTTTATTTTGATTTACATACTTACTTTTGGCTGCACCATGCAGTTTGTGGAATCTTAGTTCCCCAACCAGAGATTGAAACTTGGCCCCAGCTGTGAGAGCGCTGAGTCCTCAGGCAGTCAGTCAGTTCAGTTGCTCAGTCGTGTCCAACTCTTTGGACCCTATGGACTGTAGCACACCAGGCTTCCCTGTCCATCACCATCTCCCAGAGCTTGCTCAAACTCATGCCCATCGAGTTAGTGACGCCATCCAACCATCTCATCCTCTGTCATTTCTTTCTCCTCCTGCCTTCAATCTTTCCCAGCATCAGGGTCTTTTCCAGTGAGTCAGTTCTTCACATCAGGTGGGAAAAGGATTGGAGCTTCAGCTTTGGCGTTAGTCCTTCCAATGAATATTCAGGACTGATTTTCTTTAGGATGGACTGATTTGATCTCCTTGCAGTCCAAGGGACTCTCAAGAGTCTTCTCCAACACCACAGTTTAAAAGCATCAATTCTTTGGTGCTCAGCTTTCTTTATAGTCCAACTCTCACATCCATACCTGACTACTGGAAAAACCATAGCTATGACTAGATAGACTTTTGTTGACAAAGTAATGTCTCTGCTTTTTAATATCCTGCCTAGATTGGTTATAGCTTTTCTTCCAATAAGTATCTTTTAATTTCACGGCTGCAGTCACTATCTGCAGTGATTGTGGAGCCCAAGAAAATAAAATCTCTCACTATTTCTGTTTTTTCTCCATCTATTGCCATGAAGTAGTGAGACTGGATGCCATGATCTTTATTTTTTGAATGTTGAGTTTTAAGCATTTTTTTACTCTCATTTTTCACTTTCATCAAGAGGCTGTTTACTTTACTTTCTGCCATAAGGGTGGTGTCATCTGCATATCTGAGGTTATTGATATTTCTCCTGGCAATCTTGATTCCAGCTTGTGCTTCATCCAGCTGGGCATTTCTCATGATGTACTTTGCACATAAGTTAAATAAGCAAGGTGACAACATACAGCCTTGACATACTACTTTCCCAATTTGGAACCAGTCTATTGTTCCATGCCCGGTTCTAACTGCTGCTTCTTGTCTGCATACATACTTCTCAGGAGGCAGGCCAGGTGGTCTGGTATTCCCATCTCTTCAAGAGCTTTTCACGGTGTGTGGTGATCCACACAGTCAAAGGCTTTGGTGTAGTCAATAATGCAGAAGTAGATGTTTTTCTGGAGCACTCTTGCTTTTTCTTTGATCCAGCGGATGTTGGTAATTTGATCTGAGTCCTAACCACTAGTGACAGAAAAAGTGTTCAGGTGTGTCTGACTCTTTGCCATTCCATAGACTGGTAACCCTCTAAACTCCTCTGTCTATGGGATTCTCCAGGCAAGAGTACTGGATTGGGTTGTCATTTCCTATTCCAGAGGATCTCCCCAAGCCAAGAATCGAACCCAGGTTTCCTGCATTGCAGGCAGGTTTCTTACTGTCTGAGCCATCAGGGAAGATGAAAGAGATGTGGTTTCCATTGTAAAGTCGGGAAGATCCCCTGGAGGAGGGCATGGTGGTCCACTCCAGTATTCTCGCCTGGAGAAGGCCTCAACACTAGAGCACCAGGGAATTCCCTCTGTAGCAGCATTTTTAAATGTTGCCTTAATTTTTTTTTTTTTTTTGATCAACTGGACAGCCAGCTTAGAAGCAACCGAGCCATGTGATTTGGACACTAAGTTAGTACTGTGTCCTTGGTAGAGAGGCGCAGGTGTGTAACTGCTCAAAGTAAAGAGGAAGAACAGAGGTGGTCTGTGACTAAGCGATGCATTGGCACCAGGTGAGAGCCGGCGGAGTCCAGGCTTAGAGAGTAAACAGGGGTGAGAGAAGCAGCTTTTCGCAGAGAGCATGGACTTGGGTCTGTGTGAGCCATGGGACCAGGCCCTCACCACCTAGGATGGCCTTGTCTTTAAGAGACAGATTAATCTCAGCAAAACATCATTGTTTATTAAGGTGATACTATAAATGAGGATCTCTTTCATCTATTCTTGTTATGCATATTTCTTTTCATTATTTGCTGTATAACAGCTACTATAAAGGGTCAATATGTTGGCTTATATTTATGCCTATTCAAGCACCATCATAATAAATGTAATACAAAAAATGCTGGGCATCCATAAAAATGTTTTTTCCTTAAATGAATCCATATATTCTTCTTTTGAAAAACCCTGATCACTTTATTTTTCTTTTTTAAAAAATAATTGCCTCAATATACCATAA